>VXAZ01004522.1:3871000-4150314 GCA_013399875.1 Gymnorhina tibicen
CAGGTTCCACTGATTTTAAAACTTACTGAATGGCTCATAATACATGAGAGATAAGAGAGTCACAGTTATGGCTAGCAAGATGTAGAAACTTCAAAAGCATTGCTAAAGGTATTAAATTCTACAGATTCCAAATCAGATTCTTTCCAGCCCTTTAAAAAGCAAGAATCAAAATCCTTATGGCACACAAAGAAATGCAGTTTACCTTACAATGAACAATCAACTCTGGCTGTGCTGTTATATTTCCTGATTCATCCAGTACTTCAACCTGAAAGGGAAAAGCTGTACCATTTTCAATCTTTAGAATTTCTGAATCTGGTTTTACTTTCAATTGACGAGGAGGGCCTGTAAAAAAATGCACAATTGCAGAACAATAGTTATATTTTAGATAACTTGTGAGACACTGAATTTCAGTTTTTGCTATCTCAAAGAGTTTTTAAAGCCAAGTTACCAAGATGTTTGTGGTAACAAACCATTTCAAACAATTCAGGTATATTGGTTTGTACTGAAAAGTTTCTGTCCTTCAATACATACCATCTGCCAAGGTTTTGAATTAATTTAGTAGAGAACAGTCAGACAAACATGATGAAATTCAGAATGTACAAGGTGTAAATACATGATATAGTTCTGTTTACATACTACATGGATTCCCATTCATCAGAAAGAAACTTGCAGCTTTCTTCTGACGTGTTAAACACAAAAAATATTCAGATATCCAACTAACTGCCAAAGCTATCACAGCTACAATCTGCATGCAAAGAAATGCAAAAGAAAATTTTGTTGTTATTACTTGGATAATAAAGTGAAGCTATTAAAGTAAGTCTATCCCCTGGAACACAATTATTTTATCAGTTTTTAGAAAGACATGAAGTAACAGATTAACAGATTATTCAAGAGACAGGCTCTGAAGGAACAAAGACAGCAAATTTTCAGAAGCATCCTTTATGCATGATTTATTAAAACTTCCATTTCAAACTCACTGGTTGAAGAACAAAACTGAAACAGCTTTTATTATTCCTTCCTCAAAAAACAGCTTTCAAAGCCAAGGATATAACTCAAGTGAGAAGAAAGAGGTAGTGAAGCATCTTTACATTGTCAAAAGCAATATGAAGGATGAAGCTGTCTTCAGTCCAAGGCAAATAACGGCAACACACAACACAGTCTGTCTCACGTCCAATCATTTCACTGTTTTCTACATAAAACCTTAACTCCTCAAAAGATAAAGAATAATGGACTACACTGTGCATTGAAGATCACAATTTCTCTGCAAAATGAGATGGGCAAGACTGAAGTTTGGTAATCTGGGAGGCAACAACTTAGCCTTCATACTACCTTATATCCCAAAACCAGAAAAACCCAGGTAACAAGGGATAACAGATCTCATATAAGGGAATCTTCAGAATGAAGACATCCACAAAACATAAAATTCTGGTAAGGGCAGTGTCCTTACAGACCTCTGTGATCCTCTCTTGCATTATGATACATTCAGCATGTAACATTAAAATTTCAGACACAATTCAATTGCCAAAGCATCCCCCTTTGCTGGGGTAAGAAACTGAATGAGCATGTATTCGTTCACAAAATGTTTTCTGAAGGGAGAACAGGTCAATGTAGATTAGTACAAGTTAAAAGGCTTAATGCTGAAGAAAAATGAGTTTATAAGAAATTCATTCATTCAGTGGTGCTAGATTAGAAAAAGATTTAAAGTATTAAAAGAGGAAAATGCATCTCAAATAAGCAGACAAAAATTCCAGCTCCTAGAATAGCAGATAAAATTGGGCTGTGAGTACAATGATATTCCTGCCAAGAATGACATGCTCTCGGCTTTATTTCCTTTCTAGTCATCACCTGGATCCTTTTTTATGCCTCACTAAATATTTTACTTTCTTGGGAGAAGCTTTCATTAATAGTGTCAGAATAACATTTAACAGAATTTCACTAAATATTTTACGGCTACTTACCAGGCTGCAATCTTATTTTAATGACTTGTGTATCTTCTTTCAAACCAGGAAGAGTAATCTTCAGATTAAAGTTCTAATGAAAATAATATTTTAAATATTAATCTTAAACAAAACCATGTAATAGTCTCCCATAAACATGTCAATTTGTATATATGTTAATTTCAGAAGTCCCTAGAAATTTTCTTCCACTGCTACCAAAAAAATTTTTTTCCCCTGTACTGAAATCTGTATTTTCCACGTCATTAAAACCAGAGACATTCAATTCAGGATTTGTATTTTAAATTACATGGTTCTGAAACCATGAAAAGCAGCTATCATAACTTGTGGTTTCCTGCTTAGAGGCTATTTTAATAGGGAAAAATATAGCAGTTAAAAAAAAAAAAGTAGTTTTAAAGAAAGGGTCTGCAAGTTCTGTGTTTTGTCATTCCTTAGCAAGGCACCACTACCACTGTCTATCTCATCTTTGATTAAGGATGTAAGAAAAATAACTGCTGTAAACTGCATCACTAAAACCAATTTTCACATTAAAATCAGAGAATGAAGAATAATAATAAGAAAGTAACACCCCTTCTTTTTTAATTATTATAGTATGATAGTATTTCTGTACTGCAAGTTCATTAAATGATCCTTGGTCTTGCCCCTCACCAAATTTATCTCTTGCTAAAGTCTGGCACTTTTGCTCCTCTACACTTTATTTCTACACTTTATTTTGCATAATCCACTCCATATTATGTCATTATTCTTGCCCTGCACACCTTAAATTCTGAACTTTGCCTACAAAATTTACTACACTGAAAACCCTTTACTTTTCAATAAGCAGGTATATGCTCTTTCTCTTCTTTACACATTTTTCCACCAGCAACATTAGTTACTATTTTCTAAGCAACAATATCAACAGTATAATGGGGTAACTCAGCTCCTAGCTTTGTCTTCACTATGCTGGACCACAAGACTAAATGAAAGGATATGGACCTGGCTAAAATACTGTGTAAATATGCCATACGAATCATGTTTAAATTATTTTGAAAAATCTTTAAGTCTATATTTATCAGAAGCATTAAGACCTGTTTTATGAAAGAAATCTTTTCAGCATGTAATGTATGTTTTGGTTTTTACAGTAAAGCAGCAGGTACTGAGAATCCATCAGTAACAGGCTGGATTTGGATAACATATTCTCTACTGAAGTGCAACCAGAATAGTGAAAACATTTAAAGAAGCTCAAGCAGACACCCTTCATATTAGCTATTACTACTTATCATCTCAACTAAGAGTGGAAGATTTCAGTGCTCCCTATCATCTTTCAGTGCAGAAGTCACCAGGATGATTTGGCTTAAACCAATCTCAGCACCAGTTCAAACTAAGACAGCTGATCTGGCATGCTGGGTACACTCTACCACACACCCATGTGTTGCTCAGCCCTTCCAGTTCCAGTCCCATCAGCTGAAAAGAGTGCAGGTATGGGAAATATAAACTGCTCCATGTAGAGCTCTAAGAGATAATCTGAAAATATCGAAAGAAATACCTGTAGTCATTAGTGTAGACCAAACTTAGCTAACACTATGTGACAATTCATTTTACACAAAAATTATTTTCTCTGTGTCTTTTTTTTTTTAATATGTTACTTCAAGTTTAAATTTATCAGCCTACCTTGCCCTGGCAACTATTTATACAGCCTTTAGCAGTAACACCCTTAATGACACACTTCGATGCCACAGGTATGTCTTCATGCTTCAATGTTAATCCACTAGAAAAATATATAGAAACACAAGAGAATCAATTTAGAAACAAACACAGTGTTTTAATATACAAGATACTTCCAGATAATTCTTACGAAAATAAAAGCAAAAATGTCAGTTAATTTATGTGAGAAATTCCCAGTATATCATTCAGATAAACCCTAAAGTATTATTATATTACTGTCACATGAAGAAAGGGCAAAAAAAAAAAGATGGCTGTATTACCTAGCTTCCAGAATTGGTCTAAGGCGAGTTGTCAAGTGTGTTGGATGACCAAATTCATCCTGCAATTCCAAAGGAATATTAAAAGGTACTCCAATTCGAAAAGGAAGCTCCAGAAGACCCACCAAAAATTTATCTGGTTTGCCCTCTAAGAGAAAAGAATAACACATTTTTAGAAAGAATTATGTGTGCTCATTGACTTTTTCTTGATTAAGGCTGCAATAAAGCCAAGTACTTTTCAGATGCAAAGTAAACAGGCTGTTCAGAATACTGTTAGAACCAAAGTTATGGTTTATTGGATTGATGTTCTTTTTTCTAACTTACACTAAAATAAAAGCAATAGTTAAAATGTAACAGCACTAGACTACAGTATAAGAAACATAACAGGACAGCCAAAATTCCCGAAGTATTCAGAACACCAATACAGCACCCGAAAGTGAACAAGTTCCATGTGGACAGCTTTTCTTAAACATTTAATTGCTTTTATCCTGGTAAAATAAATAATTCACGCAACAAAAACATTTTTGTTCTACAACTACCCCAAATTTGAGAGATAAAGATATGGAATAATGAGTATTAGAAAAAGACATGTGAGTCTGTATCTTTCCTGTGAAACCTGGCCCCATTAGACTGCCTCCAATTAGGCACTAACAAACAAGACTAAACAGTAGTAACAAGTAGGAGCATGTAAATCAAGAATCATATTTTGTGGAATCAGACTGTCTTGACCAAGTGGCCTTTGAAAAAAGAAGCAATGCCCTGCTGAGCTGAATGGTACATAAATATCCTACCAAACAATTTTGAACTCAAATTAACAACTACCTTCACACCTAGGGGTGTCATTACCAGGAAGCTTCCTTTGCACAAGAGATGACAGATACCTTGTATTGGCCAAAATTAGTTACTGGTTATAACAACAAAAAGACCTCAACTTTACAGTGTCTACAACTGTATTTATCATTGTAAGTGAATGATAAAACTGTAAAATGATTTGAGAAAGTAACAGTAAAATAACTTCTGCAATATTAAAGTAAGAAACTACTAAAAGAACATGTCTGAACTAAAACCACAAACCCTGTAGGTTGACTTAGGAAGCTCTGTTTTAACCAGCATTTATGACAATTTTTTAGCTTATCCAGAAGTATAAACACTCAGCAACAATCTGCTGTTAGAGAAACAGAATAATTTGGTTCTTGGCCAAGAATGCTTTTTCAGTGTAGACTGTTCTTTTCAGGATTTTTAGGATCTACATACATAAAAGGTAACACAAATATTAATATTTTGGAATAATGAGTGTGAAGCTTTATGGTTGCCTCTGAGTCAACACAGAACACAATTGCAAAAATAAAAACTTGAAATATTTACTTTTAAAAACTGACAATGTTAAAAATGTTGAATTATCTTCTGATTAAATAAAAAAGCAGCAATTGAGTGAAAAGTACCGAACTATTAGCTAAATAGATTTTTCAAATTTTTATTCCTTTCCAAGAAGATTTGTTCATTTCAATTGTTATAGCTGAAGGAATCTTTACTTGAATGGTGCCATCCTGGGGGAAGCCACACTACTACTGGAAAGTAATAGGATTCTCTTTTCACTTTGATAAAGAGATAAAAGAGCAGACAAGATTCTTTTCTTGCTAGTTCACAGAAATATCTTGAGCCTTCAATGGCACGTTTTCAGACATATTTTTAAATAACTACTCTTTTCAGGTAATGCCAAACATTTTTTTTCCTGTATTATCGTACAAGAATACCTCTTCCTACTCTGCCAGTAAGCAGCTTTAAGAAGAATATGCTACATACAAAGAACTCTTTTCTGCCTCAAGAATTTGCATTCAAAGCCTCTTGTTTTGTGAAATAGGAAGCTACAAAAAAATTTATTTTCTTTTCCTGATCTTCTGAAAACAGATGTTAGCTGTACCTCCCAAAATTGTGACAAAAATATGCATTTTAACATTAAATGCAAAGAAATTAGCAGTTTTTTGCCTTCCTTCTTCCTGTCCCCCTTGTAGATAAAGTTCACAGAACGGCTGAGGTCAGAAGGGTTTTCTGGAGTCATTTTATCCCGTGTCCCTGGCCCAACTGGGGCCACCTACAGTCAGCTGCCCAGGAACATGTTTAGACAACTTTTGACTATCCCCAAGAAAGGAAACTCCACAACTTCTCAGGCAACTTGTGCCAGCACTGGGTCACCTTTATAGTGAAAAAAACCTGGTTCCTGATGTTTGGAGAGAACCTCCTGTATTTCAGTGTGTGCCCATTGCCTCTGGTCCCATCACTGAGCACCACTGGAAAGAGCTGGCTCCACCTTCTTTACACTCCCTTCAGTTGTTTATAGACATCGATAAGATCCCCATGAGTCTTCTCTTTTCCAGGCAGAGCAGTCACTGTTCCCCCAGACTTTCTTCAGGTAAGAGATCATGGAATCATAAAATGGTTTGAGTTGGAAGTGATCTTTACAGATCATCCAGTTCCAAGCCCCCCTGCCATGGACAGGGACACCTTCCACTAGACAAGGTTGATCAGAGCCACACCCAATCTGGCCTTGAACACTTCCAGGCATGGGGCAAGCACAACTTCGCTGGGAAAATTGTTCCAGTGCCTCAGCACCATCCAGTTCCTTCATCATCTTCATGGCCCTGTGCTGGACTCTCTTCCAGTATGTCCATGTCTCTGTGTTGTAATGTAATGTGTCCAGTTCTGGTCAGCGTCCAGGTGTGGCCTCACCAAAACTGAGTGGAGAGAAGGATCACCTCCCTCGACCTGCTTCTACTGCAGCTCAAGAGGTTGTTGCTGCTTGTTGCAGTGAGGGCACATTGTTGGTTCGTGTTCACCTGCTGCCCACCAGGACTCCGAGGTCCTTTCCTGCAAAGCTGCTTTCCAGACACTTGAGTGGCAGCTTGGGGGTTGTCCTTCTGTAAGTGCAGGACTTTGCCCTTCATGTTAAATTTCATAAGGTTCATGACAGCCAGTTTCTACAGCCTGTTGAGGTACCTCTGGATGGTGTCAAACTCTCAGGTGTATCAGCCACTCTTCCCAGTTTTGTGTTATCAGCAAACTTGCTGAAGGTACATTCTGTCTCATCACCCAGATCATTAATGAAGACATTAAGCAGGATTAAACCCTGTACTGATCCCTGGGGTAAGCACTACTTGCTGTCTGCCAACTAGACTTAGAGCCACAGATCACCACTCTCAGGGCTCAGCTGTTCTGCTGTTTGTTAATTCACCTCAGTCTGTTCATCCAGTCCAAACTTCAGCAGCTTCTCTGTGAGGATCTTATGCGATCTTAACGATGAGAATCTTGCTGGAGTCTAGGTAGACAACATCTACTAAGCTAGTCCTTTCATCATAGGAGGCAAATTCACACTAACTACTCCTGATGACCTTCTTGTCCTTCATGTACCTGGAAATGGTTCTCAGGATTAGTTGCTCTATCACCTTCCCACAGACTGAGATTAAACTGACTGGCCTGTAGCTGTGTCCTCCTTGCGCTTTCTGTAGATGGAAGTGATGCTTTCCTCAAAACATCAGGCAGTTCTTTAAATTGCCATGATTATTCAATTAGTGTGAGTGGCCTCATAAGGATATCAGCCAGCTCTCTGTGCCTCATGAGTGCATCCCATCATGGCCCATGGACTTATGTATCACCAACCTGCTTAGGTATACCCTGGTCTCATCATCTTCCTTGCCCCAGACCTTCCACCAGTATTTGGGGCCTGGGATTCCTGAGGTCTGTCTTACTAGTAAACACTAAGGCAAAGACTATTTAAGTGTCTCAGCCTTTTCCACATCCTGTGTTCCCTGCCCCATTCAGCAGTGGTCCCATGTTTATTTCAGCCATGCTCTTCTCACGTATATATTTAAAGAAATCCACCTTGTTGGCTTTGATATATCACTTGCCAGTGATTCCATTTTCAATTCCAACTGGACTGTGGCTTTCCCAACCCCATCCCTGTATGCTTGGATAGTGTCTCTGTATTCCTCCCTAGTTACCTGTTCCCATTTCCACCTTCTGTATACTTCTTTGTGTTGAGTTTTGCCAGTAGCTCCTTGTTTATTCATGCAGGCCTCCAGGTATTTCTGTCTGACTTCCTATTCACTGGGATGAACCAGACTTGAGCTAGGAGGTGACCTGTGAATACTAACAAGCTTGCTTGGGCCCCCTGTCTGTACAAGGCCTCTTTCCATAGAACTCTACCAGGCAGATCTTTTAAGAGGCCAAACTCTTCTCCTGAATTCAAGGTTGTAAGCTTCATTTTTGCTCTTCTTGTTCCAGCCTTTCTGGACTCCTCTGCCCTTCAGGACTACCTCCTAAGGGACTCTTTCAACCACTCACATAAACAGGCCAAATTCTGACCTCAGGAAGTCCAAGGTGGCAGTTCTGCTAACCCTTCTCCTTACTTCTTCAAGAACAGTAAACGCAGTAAACTATCATTTTGTGATTGACATGCTCAAGACAGCCTCCGACCACCCACCAGTCCTTCTCTGCTCACAAAGAGAAAAGTCCAATGGGGCTCCTTCTCTAGCTGGCTCCCTCACCAGTTGTGTCAGCAAGTTCTGTTCCACGCACTCCAGGAACCTCCTAGACCATTTCCTCTCTGCTGTGTTATATTTCCAGCAGACATCTGGTAAGGTAAAGTCCCCCACAAGAACAAGGACTAGTGATTGTGATGCTTCCACCAGATGTTTATGTATTTAATCTGCCTCTGCATCCTGGTGGGGTGGTCTGTACAGACGCCCACCATAGTATCTGCCTTGTTGGCCTTCCCAGCTCTCTTAGCCACAAACACTCAACATTAACAGTCACCATCATCAAGCTCCAAAAAGTCTCAGAAAAACTCCCTGGCTACCCCACCACCTCTCCTTTCATTCCAATCCTTTCTGAAGTGAGTATTCTAGTAAGCATTGTAGTAAGTATTTTATGATGGTTAATCCAAAGAGACATATCCATTACAACCAAATGAGAATTTAGTTTTGCATAGGGTTCTTCCTTAATTAATTAATTTTAAAAAAAATTACTTCAATCTCAACATGTTTCTTTTAAATGTGTAACCTCTTTTTTAATGAGTTTCTGTGGTTTATGCATGAAAGTTGGCCTAATGAATACTAGTGTTATGAAAGAATATTTATGCCAATGGCATGAGAAAGAAGGGTGATTCTAAAGAAGTTTATTTTTTTAAGTACATTTGGGAAAGTTCACATCAGGGAGCCTTAGATTCCATCTAAATTTTATTTTTTCTGTAAAACTGCCTGCTGCAGAGTCAACACATTACATGTGAGATCAAAACCTACAACAAAAAACATTTTTCCTGGAAATGCTTCAAATTTGACATGAAAATGCTACTTTTCAGTGCTGAAAATCACCTCTCAACTAGAACATGACAGATTTTTATATACTACGAATCAAATAGAAACACTAAAAGGAGGAGAAAGTAAGATTGGAATTCTTACCTACAATAGTAAATTTAAATACTTTAGATGGTAGAGGCCTTCCTGCGTAAGTGTCTGCGTTACTTTCATTCAATACTACTTGCAGTTTCAAGGAGTAGTTACCTAGTTTCTGAAGATTTTCTAAACAGAAACAAAAGTACAATTAGAAAGAAAAAAAAATTATAAATAAACTGAAGATATTGAATATGCAAACTTACCCATTTTTTTAAACCAGTATGGCCACTTGCCTCCATGCTGACTGATATGGGAAATTATTTCTTTATTCTCAGTAGGTGCTGCAAAACAAACACTTCGCTACATGTATTTAAATTTTACACTGTAATTCTTAACTTTTTCAAGCATTGGTATTACTATTATGAAGTATCACTATCACTACTGCATCTAATAAACATCAATTTAACTTCACAACTAAACACATTGATCACAGCTAAAAAAATGAGTTCCCTGTCTAATCCCATTTTAATTAAAAATTGCTAGCCTCAGGCACACTGCACTGAAAGTAGCAGGTTTGTAAAGTTGAATTTTATTAACTCTTTTGTTGTATGTTCCCTGTTAAGTATGAGCACTCTGCACTCCATGCTGGCAATGGAGCAACTTGACAAATGACTGCAGCAAAATTGCTTAAATGGGAGCAATGGTAAAAATGTGCAGTTGAGAGAACATATAACTGAGAAAAAAAGAACATTCCTGTTTTGCTCCAAATTGTTTTATCTGTCTTTATAAACCTCTGCAGAACTAAGACACATACAAGAAGAGAACACACTGAAACTCTGAAGCAGTTTTAGTGACTGGTTCTACAACCTAAAATAAATACAGAAATAAGATTTTTTGTTGGAAGTGTCAAGAGGCATTAATACCTTTTTATTCCCAAAATACACTTTAGAATATAGAATGTGACTGTAATAAGACTACATAGAATAAAAAGAAATGCAGTAGAAAAACATACTGTTTTATAGCTAAGCAAAACTGTTTCAAGACCCTTTTCTTGCACCAAATGGCATACATAAGATAAAGTAAGAGCTGTCAACCAGACTTTTATCATTCTCTTAACACTAATTCAAACCCTAATTTTGAATCGAAGCTTGTATAATAAGACTCCCCAGTAACAGATCAGGTTTCTCATAGCTCAGCTCTCTTGGTAGTCCATAGTACAGTCTGCCAAGTATTCCACTCTTCAAAAGAGAAGAGAAACTTCTTGTACATTGTATTTGCTCTTGGCCTTTGTATGGGTGTAACAACTTTGCTCTCATTTATACAATTAGGGGTTTGAGTTTGACAGGTATGCCATGCCCAAATCATCACTTATAGGACTTATTCATTGTTCTGGTGAAGAACATGAGGATTAAACCACTAATTCTTCAATTGAGTAGACAAAAAAGCTAACACAGGAAGCAGTAGAAACAGTTGAAAGTACAAATTTCCATCAATGAATGGGTCAGGAGACATGAAAGGTCTGAAGGCTTTTCAGTAATCCTAGGAACAACCCAAACAAAACAGAACAACAGAAACACCAGGTCTCTCTCAAGTTCATACTTCCTGAAGTCAGGATGCTGTATCTTATTAAGCTTGCAAAACAACTGGTTTGTCACCCATGCTGATAGGAGACAATTTGATAACCTATATTAAATGAACCCTGTTTTTCAATTCCAACCTCTTTATGCCCCAGCACACTATGCTGGACAATGGTCACGCACAGCAGCCAGCTCCCATAAACGAGTGCCATTAAAATACCATGTGTAGTCTCATGACATGTATACTAAACTGTAGCTAAGATACTCCCATTTGTTTTCCTTTGACATGTACCACTACAATAAACTCAGTGCTTCAGAAAGGCATTTTTACAACTCTTAACAGATAAAGGAATTGGATTTTCCTATGGTGTATGGAAAGAAACAAGATAAACAAGATTTTAACTTTCTACAAGCTTCAAATATATTTGATGTGGAGAATTTGAGTTTTCAGAGAATTTAGTGTTCTAATTCTGTGTTCAAAACAAAACTGAGTGATTTCAGCTGCCTTGGACAGAATGCAATTCTTAACAATGCAATGTGAGAACATCAAGTGAAGCATCCACGAAATGGAAACCACAAAACAGTACATCAAAAGAAACTTGATTTTTAAAAAATTCTGAAGTAACTTTATGTTATATACTAAACAAGTCTGATCCCTACTTTTATGCATCTCATGTAAATTGCCACGCTAATTACCGAAACATTATCCATTTCACCCATGTTCTTATGCGTGTTAAGTAGACAGGCTGGAATTGATAGGCCCTCCTTACTTTTGACAGAAGATGTAATCAAAATATAGCATTAAGACATTAAATATATGGCATTGAGGCAGTTGTCATTTCATGAAAAGTGGCTTTGAAATGCTACATGAACTGGTGGAGTATTGTCTAACTACCATATCCATTTATCAAATTCTAATATGTATTTTAGATAAATACATATACTATTATATAATGAAATACCTTATCCATTATTCACTTTAAAAATAATAAAGATACAATTAAATATAATTAAATACTCACAATGCAAAATAACCTTGAGTTCAACCAGAAGTTTCTTTGAACCTCCATGGCTTGTACCTGGAAGTTTTTGCATTGCTTCTCCTTTTTTATTCAAAATTTCTATTCTTAACGCTCCTGTATTTAAAATGAAAAATGATGGACTTTTAAAATATGCTGTGGATTAAAAGTGATCAGAGATTTCTGTATGCTTGTCTTTCTAACAAGAGTGCATGATATATTTCTAAATTGGCACTCAATGTTTTAGTATTTGGAAGAAAAAAATATACCTATTGGTGTACCAGCAAATCTTGTTTCATTTGGTAACAACTCATCTCCTTCAGGCCATGTTACTGATAATTTGTCAGGAAGTCTAATGAAAAAGACAGGGTGAACATTTTTTCAGTAAGTTAAAATAAACGGCAATTTATCTTTAGTTAAATAGACATGAAGCTATTTTTGGGGTAGAGAAAAAAAACCAAATCCCAAGCTATTTCTTCTTGGTTTATAATTTTTTTTTGTTTCTACAGAAACAGCTGACTGCTTTCCCATTTGGGAACAACACTGAACTTTGTTTAATTCATCATTAAATATAAAAACTGTAATTAGGAACTCCACAATTATGTAATTATTACTTAGTGCTTACCTTGCCATTTCATCCTCTATGTATTTTTTAACAACTTTGTCAGACACTGTTCTGTCAAGTTTTGAGATTGGAATAATTTTCATTTCAGCATACAATGCCTGCGGTTCCTGTAATAAAAATTCAGTGCAGTTGTAAATAGTCAGACTTTATAATATGTCAGAGAAGAAAGACCTCCCAATCAAGGGACTAGACAAGTCAACATAGACATAATGCAATATGCTAATAAATACTACCTGGTGACACCACAAGACACTGTGTAAAATTTGCTGAAATCACAAGGGTTACAAATGGATGCACAACATAATATTGATGCCAACTGTGATACTTTATTTCATATGCAAATTTAAATAAGTCAGATGTTTGATAATGAATAATAATTTTAATATATTCACATTAAAGATAAAGTCGAATATTTCTAGATTTCTGATTGTCAAAAATTATGTAATTTTCAACTGTTATGTAAAGGTAACTTAGTTAAGTCTGACAATGGATTATGTCTAAAGATTTAATATCTATACTAGCTGTGTGAATCCTTTCTGTATTTCCTCTTACCAAAGCAATTTGAACCTCTCCCCCAGTGGCAAATATATCCCCATCATGGTCCCCATACAAAAAAAACTTCTCAATACTTCCATAGAATATTGGATGAGTCTTAATGGTTTTCACCTGTAAGCAGAAGACACCAATTAATACATTACTCCTGCATCAAAGGCACAGTATTTGCCTTTTAGAGGGTTCAACTAACTTACCAGCTGTCCAGTTTTGTATGTTTTTCCATCCCACTCTATTGCAGCATACATCGTCCAAGGGCTCTGCATTCTTTTGGATGGTATATCAGTACGCACAGTTATTCCTTTAAAGACTGTGAATTTTATCTGTTTGTCATATTTTTCATGACAGTCTTTGAGCCACAGAGCAAATTCTCTGTCAATTTTCATTCGCTGCTCCTATAAAGAGATTACAAAATAAGTACATATTAACAATGTATTATAAAATTTGAATCTGACCACATCAGAAGCCTGAACAACTGTTAGAGTACAGAGATACTTTACTCAAACAAAAAAAAGCCAAAACCAAAAAGACATACACATAAAAAGAACAAAAGTACAAAAGAACAAACAAAAAAGAAAAAGAAACAAAGAAACAGAAACAAAGACACAAAGAAAAAAATGATTCTTCAGTTTGAAAACACTCAAAAATTCTAGGAAAACTACACTTCAAGACAAAGAAAAGTGCTTCCCCAGCAGCCATATTCCTCTAGGAAGAGGGTCGTTCCACAAAAACTGTCATATAACAACCAAATACAGTAATTGTTTAAGAAAATAAAAGGCAAAATACTGAGTCTCAGTTTTTCAGATTTAGAGATTCAGCTTTACTACACACTAAAACAGAGACATTAACAAATAACAAGTGAGCAAACGTTTCTATATCACATGCATTGAACTTCACCAAGAAGAAACACTTAACAGAATGCAGTAATTACCTGTCCATTGAAGATTCTTGTGAACAGAGTATTCTTATCCTTTAGCTTCAGCTCCAGATCCATGAAAGTGAGTTTGTTTGTGCTGACCTGGAACTTATCATTGGTAAACAATGCCCCAGAAATTCTGTTGTAGCATTCAATTGGTGCCAATCCTCTCTTCTTTGGAGGAGCGCACCAGTCAAAACTTTTAAGGAAAAAGACATTAAAATCCTTTTTAATAAAGGTTTACATTATAGAAAGAGACTGTAGAAACAGATTACCACTTACTCTTCCACAGTTGTATATGGTATTAATCTTCCATTCCAAAAACATTCAAAAATAGGCCTTTTTCCTCTGGCACCTTTTTCTACTATAAAGCAGTCATCATCATCATCATCACTTAATCCTTGTTAAAAAAAAAAAAAAAAAGTCTCCTTGAATATATTTCCTGAAAAAACTAACATTTCAAAAACCAGAGCAATCTAAATTAAGAAGTACTATTGTTATTAACTTGAGCACACTAACAATGCACATGATATCTATTATATATTCATTATATACAATATTAGGGGTTTTTTCCTGTTTTAGAAACACCAAGCAGAAAAACTAAGAAAGCTAAACAAAAATTTTAAACAGAAGTTAAATATTACCAAATTTGAATATTTCAAATTTGAGTGTTACTTCTTCCTTACTTTCGACTGATGTTCTTCTAGTATCATAAAATCTTGTCCCAGTTAAAGAAAAGAAAAACACCAGCACAAAATATTTTTAAAATGCTAGGGGTTTTAGACTCATTACAACCAAATAAAACAAATTTTAAATTAAAGACTTCAGACTACATGTTGTTCTTTGCAGTATTCCGATACTAGAATCTCTTTAATCTAACTGCTCATATTTTATTACTTTGTTGGAGCAAAGATGGAGTCAGGAAAGTACAAAGTTTCAATTGGACTACATTCTGTAAGAGTTTATAGTCTGAAATCAGATGGTGTTATGTCAAAGATCAGGTTTACAGGAATGAGTTACCACAACAGCCAATTTATTCACAGGATCTGTTCATCCAAAAGAATGTGAACTTTTCTGTACTGACACAACCTAAATCAGGTAGTAATTTGCACTTCAACTTAAACTGTTCTAGTTTTTATTTCATTAAAACATTTAGAGTAGTAGGACTCTATATGATAGGGCTGACAAGCAGCAAAACATTTCACTTACTTGATGGAAAACATGGATCATCAGGGTATGTTTCTTTATCATACAGGAAGGGATGGTATCGGATGATACCTTCGACTATACCTTCTTCTTCAACATGTGCCTTAAACTCAAAACTATCTGCTGCAGTGTTTATATACAATGTCTGCATGTCATCTTTGATCTCCCTCAGATTGACAATCTTTGGTACTTTTCCTTTTTCAAACATTGAAATCTGGAAATAAAGGAAAACAAGTTGATTTTCCTTAGAGCAAAAGACTTACAGTAATAAGCATTTTGACAATTAAATGTTAGCAAAGGGATTAGTTCCTATGCTGCAATGCTAAATAGAATTACTTCAAAAAATTAAATGACATACACATCTTGAATGCTGTATTTTAAAATGTACGATTACAGAGAAACAGGCACAATATGAAACGTTGCCATCAAAGAGGACTTTTGACTAACATGTATAAAATCTTTTACCTGAATGTCGATGTTGTTGAAAGGGCTTATGTCTTTTGTTACAGCATTAGCTTCATTTCCTTTTGGTCCATGGATATAATAGTGATAGATATGTCTGAAATACATTTCAGAAAAAAACACAAACCAGCAAGTGAAATTAAAACACTGCACATTGTAATTTTTAAAAAAATCTAAATAAGCTTGTATTTTTAGTAAAATATAACTGGTTTGTTGCACTGTTATAAATCAATTCCTTGACAACATATATCTGGGTACAGAAAATTTACTAAAGGGAGTGACTGCTTTTCATTCCTCTCATCTCTGTCATGCACAATCACATCAGGACCAATTTTTGGGTAAAATAATTGGAACAAATTTGAAAAAATGCAGAAGTGAAAAAAATACAATTGTTACACGGCTACAGATCCTTTACAACAAAGGGTAAACTAATAAAACTACTGTAAATTGTTCTGCACTCTGGAGATCAGAAAGAACTAGAGCCACAAATCTTTCCACATTTTGCTTCTGATACCAGTTTTATGTCAATCATCTAACAGTAATAGAAACATGTAACAAACAATCATTAAGTTATTTATAAAAATTTGAATATAGGTAGGAGTCATGGATGTGATCTGCATATTAGAAATAATTTTTCTGTTGTAAACATTGTTTTCTAATGGGCATTTTTCCTCATTGAAGAAACTTCAAAAAATCCACATGGTCAGATAGATTAACTAATTTCATACAGATATGCAATTTGAGAAAACTGAGGAACTTAACTCCATTTACTTCAACTTTTTGGCAAGCTAGCTAGTTCTTCCAACTTCAAAGACTGAATCCTTAAACCTCTGGGGGATGGTTTGGAGAAAAATGAGATTATACAAGTCAATGGGACTGAATGCATGACCAAAGTTAAATTCACCCGCAAGTTTATAATTGCTTTGCTTCTGACATGTACTGCACTAAATGATCCTCAGAGAAATCTTGGTTCACAGAAAACAGCTCCTCATGGTCTCATTGCTCAGGACTTCATGGTATGTCCAAATTGCTTAGGATTTTGTCTGCATTTCTTCCAGACTAAAAAAAGTAGTCTTGTGGCCTTAAAACATAGTTATTTTACAGATTCATCTCCACCTCAAAGCACCCAAAATAACGAGGGCTGTCCTGCAGCCCATTAAAGCAGAATGAAACTGGTATCATGCATGTGTGGCAAAATGCATGGCAGAAGGGAATGGGGAGGTGTTCAAGGGGAGAAGGGCCATTACAGCTGAAATAGTGATGCAGGACCGTGTAGCACTGAAAGGCTAAATCTGATTGGTTTTACTGTAACAGCTACAGGGCATATATTTGAATAATTGCACCTGGGTTCCATCTCAAACAGAGGCAGCTCTTTCACTTCAAGAGATGGTTGGAAAGAACTAATACACACTTAAGTGTGAGTGTCCACTTGATGAGCACCTGGAAGCTAATGAGGGACCTAAGTTATTCTCTGCATGTAGATGTACCCTACATTTTAATAAGGTTAAAAATGGTTTCAGCAACAAGTTTTTATGTGCAACACTGAATGATATTTCACATAAGATATTATTTAATTCTTATATTAATCCTCTTTTTGAGTGTATCTACTATCAGATTATAGGCATCACAAAAATAAAATCATAGTTTGAAAACAAAGTTCTATAGTTTGCCAGATTTCAAAATTGGTCTATGACTTTCTATTTCAGTTTACATTCACAGATGGATCCATCACCTTAACAGGTAGGCCCAAACTATTCACAGGGATCACAGGTATCTCCCAGCTCTGCAGGCCCGCTGATGACATTACTATAGTACTGAGTGGACAGTATCATATATCCTTCCTCCCTCTTAAACTGGGATGAGGCAGTACTTCTTTTTTTTGTTGTTGTTTAAAAACGCCAACCAACCAAAAGATCCCCTAAAACTGTAAATACAAAGCTAGGTACCAAGGTTAAGAGCACAGCTGTGAGCAAAGTAACTGATGCCGTTATTAGTAATTAGAGTAACCAATTATTACATTAGTAATACAACATTAAATTGAACAGGCTACTAAAAATTATAGTGGATAATTATGTATCAATCATCAAGTAACATCTTGGGGTGGGGGGGGGCATTCAGTTGTGTTAATTTCTGTAAAATTGGTTAGGTAAGAAGATTAATTGTAATATCAACAGCCTTAACAGGAATAAGGCCAATGTCCAAGTACAAAAAGGAAGCAGTTCATAATTATCTGACTTTGTTAGTATTCCACTTTTAAATCTTTTAAATCACCAACTTACGCCAGCTGCCTTGTCCAAAGATGAAAGTAGTTTTTCAAGTACTGCATGTGATCTGGTTGTACACCTGTAATGACAACTGCTGTGAAACTCTCTTTATCCCTTTCTTCTAATATTAGATTATGAAGAAATCTTTCATCATCACTTGTGATGTGAGAAGAGTCAGATGGCTACAAAAAGAGTAAAATAATAAGAGCAGGAATGTAAACTGAATTTCTGAACTCCCATCAACTTGAAAGGGATAAAAAACTTAACAGGAAAGTAATACAGAACACATGATGCTAAGTACCACAAAGGATTAAAGCTTAAAATAAAAGTTTACAAATAAAAGTCAACAAGCTGAGAATGTGACATCACTGATCCAGTTCATTTTCAACTCACTTGCATCACAGCACTTGAAGTGTACAGTCTAGAAATGCATTTAATCATGTTTAATGTAGCACTCTGCGATATCCGTGTTCTCATCCATCAAGTGGAAGTATTAAGTGTGCAAGACATTAAGTCCTCTTTAAGAAAAGAATGCCAAGAAAAATTATTTGCTTTTAAATGGATAGGCTGCTTTCTATATCAGAAACTCAAGTGGAAGAAGCACTTTTGCTATTAAAAAAAAATAAAAAGGTGAATCCTCAATTCCAGATGAAATGTCAAGTAGTCTAACAGAAAGAGAGATTCCTGATTCCAGAAACAACTGAATATATTTTCCTGGATGGATGCACTTTGCTCTTATGACAGGTTTCTAAACTGCAGAGACACAGTGGTTGATGTCATGCTTCACACTGGACCAGTGAATAATCCCTTACATTTGGTACATCCAGGAAAAAAAGATATTTTTAAAACAAAGATTAAGATCTTTATAGCGAATGCAAACAATTGCTACAATTGAGAAGATATGTTGTAGTAAATGCAGCTACATGCCTTATCTTGCAGGAAAGCAGACAAACCCCACATCACTAAGGCATGAAAGGAGACATGTCCTACCTAATCATACTTAGGTGAAATAGTTAATCAAGGGTGTTCTATTAATACTTACTTTCCCCAGGGAATCAAAGAGCTCTCCTTAACCAAGACGGTAATTTAAGCAGTTTTGAGACCTTTCATCAAAGAAGACTACATCTCTTTTTTCACAGCATAGCCTCTTTTAAACCTAACAGCCTTCCAGATCTCATGCAAACAAGGGACTGTTCTATGCTAGTGATGGGATCAGCAACAGTAAAGAAAAGCCAGAGCTGCTTGGTCCTCATCTCCATGCGATTTGACAAACCTAGATACTGCACTCTGATGCTGAACAAGCACCATTCTGTACAGTTTACAGAGTGAAAGCATCTCCAAAATGTCACTCCCAAATTCTCTGGTTGCCTTCCCATGACAGACGACAAACTATCATGGCACCTTCCCCTACATTCCTACCATCCATCTCAACTAGAAAATTATTATCTACTTGTTTGCAATATTAAATGGTCCAGAGAAGTGACTGCAGTGGAGACAGGTGCCTGTTATCCATCAAGGAAAGATTACCAGCAGGGATGCCATCAATGCCACTTCTCTTCAGTGTTACAGCCTTATTCTGGAGTCCCTTTTGTTTCATATTAATTACATCTTGATTTCTTTGCAAAAGTATCTTCCTCCACCAACTAAATGGCTCAAAGGCTCAATTATTCTTCTCATGCTAGTAATCCATTACAACTTCTATTTCTGCCATAGTACTCTCTTGCTCACGTATGTGCAGTGCAGATCATTTTTCAAGTCATTAAAAAGACAAATTCACACATTTTGTTTGACATCAATATAATGAACTGGCCTAGGTGTTTCAACAATTTGCAAAAAAATTCCTAAACCTGAGTTATTCATCCATTCTCACACTTCACTTCTATTACTTGAGTTTTTCACATCATCTCTTCCCTCTTGGGCAGTTACAAGTTATTTTTGAACTCCAATAGAACTTTACTTGCAGTTTTTTAACAGTGTCAGCTTAACTTTAATTTTATATTATTACCACAACTTTCCAAACAGTTGATTGCACCACCTTCTTGAATTCTTTAGTAGTATCTACACACCTCATTCAGCTACCTTCCTCCAACTTATGCCTGCTAGCTTATCTTCTACTTTATACCACCCACCCTCTCTCTTTAATATCAAACAGGGAGGGAAACCATTTGTACCCTTTACAATAAATAAGATTTTGTCTGCTTTTATTTTCAGTTTCTATTTTTGTGAGTCTACCTTCTTAACGATATTGTACGGAGAATAAAAACAAAACTCCTGACAATTCACTTTTTGCTGCAAGCCACGGACTCAAGACTGGCATGATAAAAACCTTATTTACCTCCTGTTCCTTTCTCACACATACAAAACACCAAGAACAACTCGTAAAACCCACTAGATATGGGCTCCAGGTATGACTACCTTGTCATACACAGCACCCATTTTTCCTCCCAGCTGCACCATTAGCTACATATTTGCCTTTCCCTCCTTGCTCAAAAATGTCCAAAGAACAGTTCTTTTCAGTCTTCCTCCTTATCTTACAGCTCTTTTAGTTAAACTCTTTTTCTTCATGAAAAGCATCAGGACTGCTGAGTTTAGTTTTCAGCTAAATAGTTATTTTATTTTACAAAATTGATGAATATTAGTAAAACCACTGGGTTTTGTTGCTCTGGCTGGACTTTCCCCTCATATGCAGGTTAGTTTTACATATTTCTAAGTACAATTTGGTTCCTAATTTATTCCTTACTGCTTTAGAGAAAATTCATTTTTCTTTGTTTCATACACAACAACAAAGTTTGCTCTGCTTAGAAAAGTATTTTAAAATATTTTTCTTAACCTCACATGTAAAACTGTAAAGCATTTCTGTAATTTAACCTTAACTGAAAAGAAGAAAAAGCATCACATACAAATAAAGTATTATGAAACAGTGTCTAAGTTCTTGGTTATGTCCTTTCACACTCCAGGGTGCAAATGATTCAGTAAGATGAAGATATCCCCAGATAAGTATTACAAGAATATTACACAGTTAAATCATGTTAACCTGGGAAAGGCTTTTAATTAAAAATGTGAGACTCTTAAGGCTATTTACCTTTCTGTTTTGAATGAATCCAGTATATATTGCTTCTTTGTTTTTCTCCTTCTTTTCAAAATCCTCTTTAGAAAGGACAAGTTCATGAACATCCTGAGATGATGCAGGTTTGCTTATCATCTGATTTTATTAAAGAAACAGCATTTTAAATTAACATCATAAAATACTTTAATGGTGTAATTAAAAGTTAGGAAATAACAATCTGATTGTGTGCAAATGTTCTAAAACAAAATTAAAGTCTGACATTGACTTACTCTGGCAGACTGTCCAACGAAGAACACTGCTTGTTTGCCTCCCACTCCAAAATACGAGATATCGCTATTTAAACTACGAGGCACTGGCAAAGGGCGTACATATCCTGAATGATCACTGAGAATAAAAGGGTCTTTAACAAATTTTTTCAAGACAAAAGTAATTAAAAAACCCAAAGATACTTCTGATCTAAAGCTTCTACTAAATTCTTTCTCCTGGCATTTTTTTAAAAAATCCTTCACTTTATACCTTTTAAAATTGCAACATTAAAATGTGCTTGAAATTCTTGATGTACTCTTTTTAAAAGGATGATGACAGAATAAGTGTTTTCCTAAGTCATCTTAAAAAACATTTCTGTCCCTTCTCACAAACCAAATCTTATTCAAATGGAAATGGACTACAAAGCATTGTCAGACTGATCCTTCTGACAGCATCATTTCATAAATATATTTTGAAGTCAAAGTGGGAAATAATGCCAACCAACTATTAAATGCAGACTTGGAGAGATGACATATGCTATCGGTATTCATCGGTAGTGAAATTCCATGTCTTTTAAGTCAGCTTAAACAGTCTTACCTAGTTTAAGACAACCATTTATTTTTAAATCATAGCAGTCCCAAATGAAAAGAAGGTGTAGATGGTATCCTGCTATAATTTACACCTATGCTGCTATTGAGTGGTAGTAATCCACAGTTTAAACCTGCAGTTTAAGAATACTATACATTTCCATTACTAAACTCGCCTACAGCAATTCCAAAAAGCAGGGAATTTCTTTACAAATAACCCAGATTCACTTTTTATGCACTTACCTCCAGATGTTTAAAAGACATTGACTTTCTATTTGGAGACGCTTTCAAAGCAAAAAAACTTCCCCCAGCTATATTATCCCTTCCCACTGCTCCATTACTTTTTACACTACCTGCTCCTATGACAAATTAGTTATGACTGAGGCTGTAATTCTCATCTTCACATTTACAATCCTAGGCTTCAGGTATTTAAAATGTAGCTCAAAAACTGTACATAACTAATTCTATGGAATTTTATACACTAGAATTAAACCTGGCTGTGCAGGTGGAAGATCTCTTGAGAACAGATTCAAAACCATAAAGTTAATTCATGTAAGTAGCAAAACCCACTATAAACCCTCCACTTTCTTCTTTATATCCAAGAAATTTATTTTGCCTAGCCTGCATCAAAAAATAGACATCTTCAGGTATAATTTATAATACATAATACAGAATTAAGATTTAAATTAAAAAAGAAAACTTGAACTAAAACCATACATCTGTTTATCTGTTATTCCAGTAGCGTAACAGGTACTGAATGCATCATTTAATGCACTTCTGAAAGGCTTTCAGGTACAGATGAACATAGTACAAAAATCCTCTCCAGGACATAGCATGCCCGTAACTGTATGTAGGCAAGCAAAAGACAGTTTAGAAAAGGTACCGAGAACAAAAAAGTATTCAGTGTGTCACAATAATAGAAAAGCGGTTTCGTGTTACGAAGCTTCTCTGTTTCCTACCTAGAAAAAGTATGGGTCTATTCATGTAATCATAAAACGACGGGGTTTAGCCAAGTGTTGGTATACAGTAAAAGCATATTTTGCGGACCTTCGCAGAGCTTGCTAATTGTTGTAGAAATATTCTGAACTTGCTAACCTTTCAAAGTCACCTTGTCTCGTAAACTTTGACAATCTATATACAGCCCAGTTGTTAAGCTGTTTAGAAGTCATTCCACTTCCATTATCGATCACAGCAACAGCTGGTTTTCCTTGGGAATCATCAAATAACTGGGGAAAAACAAACAAACAAATCAACAAGAAGCAACAGGAAAAAAAAAGATAACGCAAACTGCATCTGAAAAAATTAAAGTTTCTCCATCTTACCAATTTTATCTGTATACTCCGAATACCGGTATTTCGGGATGTAGCTGACAGAGAATTGTCAATCAACTCAGCAAGGGCAAATGCTAAAGAAATTGAAGAAAAATAACCCTATTAGTGCTCAGCAAACAGACACCCATATATAGTAGTTTCTTCTGAGCAATTAGGATAACGATTATCTGAACACGAACAAGACCTAAGACCGGTCAGAACAATCAAAATCACGTAACATCTTGTTTAAAAAAGAAAAAAGCTTTTGTACATATACTTTATGGTTTCATCACTGAATCTCACATCTCTCTTAATGGTAAGAACACAATTATTGGAAAAACAATGATGAACTAACAGTTTCCTTACCAAGACAGATTTGTCCTTTTCATGATTAAGAATTAATTTTTATGATTCATATGAGAGTCCAAAGTACATAAAAAATGGACTTTGACTTGTTAAAATATTGAGGGAAGAATGAATTAACTGAAAAACCTGAACTGAAATTTTGTGAAACATCAAAAACTAGAATGTTAATTGTTTACAAAAAACACAAAGAAAATTGTAGAAATGGTTGAAGGATTTCAGTGAATGGTAAATACAATGAAATTTCTGTCAAATCCATGGCAATACACAGCAGAAATAGTCAGGCAAACTGTTTGCACAAACTTGTTGTTTCTAACCATTAATGGTTGGAGCCCTTACCTAATTAAAGTAAAACTACCTAAGTTTACTGGAAAATTGCATTTAATTTAGACAACAGAATCAATCTGAAAAAAATACATCAAGTTCAGATTAATTCAATCTGCCTGATCAGCCTTAGAGAAGAGACATTTCCATTCAGTCTCTCTAAAAAGGAAACCTTATTTCCTACAATTTGCAGAGTTCTTCAGAATGCTACAGTGCAAATTACGCTGGCCATGCACTTCAGACATGTAAAAGAGAACCCTTGAGTACTAGTGTAACACAGCAACACTGAAGCATTTGGCATTTTCCCTCAAGCTGTTATCAAAGTATAAAAACAGTTCTACACATTTTTACAACTTTCTTCATTGCAAACAAGAGTAGTTGAGCATCAGTTATGTGATCCATACTTATTATTCCATATCAAAGAACAATGGTCCTTGTAGGCATTGCCCTTATAAGTGTTGTAAATAAGAAGTATCAGCTACATTACACAGGCTCAACACTGCAATTTGCTGCCAGTGCAAACTTAGGAAAAAAACTGTTTAGTACTTCAGTCTTCTCCATGCTGGTTGCCACTGGACCCCCTCACCCCGCATATCATTTATTTAGGGTGCAACTTCTTTTGTCATCCTTTTCTAACGTATCTGTAGAAACCCTTATTATTCATCTTCACACCTCTTGTCAAATTTAGCTCTACCTGTGCCTTAGCTTTCCTGATCTTGTCCCTACATTCCCAGGCAATATCCCAATATTATTCTCAGTATTCATGCCCCTGCTTCCACCACCTATGCAATTCCCTCTTGTGTTTTAGTTTGACCAGAAGGTCCTTACTCAGCCATGCTATTCTCCTGCCTTCCACGCCCAGTCTTTAAATAACTTTCAAGCACTCTTCTACTCCTTTATCTCAGGGCATCCCATACACCACGCCCTTGAGCAACTGAAAGGTCCTTTCCTAACTTTAGAGTCCTTACAATACTTTACACCTTGCCTATTTAATCGAATTCCACCAGGGCATGGTCAGTACAGACCAGGCCCACCTTGGCCTTCCCAGTAAGTTTCTCTGTGTTGGAGGTCCACTAATAGCTGCTGGCAGGAACAAAGCACAGATCTCCACAGAATGCTTTGTGTGGCCTTACACAGCAATTCCTGAACACAGGGACAGACGTGCCATTGACTCAACTATTAGTGCACTTTGAGCACTGTACCCCCAAACCAGAACCAAAACAGTGCCTTTGCTGGAGCACGGAACAAATAATGTTCACAAAGAGGAAAGACTGAGCCTTAAAAATACAGCTGCTATTTATAGACATTTTTGATATTGTTTTAAAACAATGGGAATGGTATCATGCTTGAGCCTTGATTTTTTTTTCATTTTTTTCTGTGCAATTTTGAACCTGTACCTAAGAAGTACATACTTAGAAAGTAATCACAGCCACAGACAGAATTTTCAGAGAAGCCATAAACAGAAATTAATTTATTCAATAAAACAATACAAAATGCTGGTTACATATTTCATACATCACTTAGACAAAAACTAATAAAAGCAGCATCTTTTAAAAGAAATACTTGCTCTTGCAGGTAAGTCAAACCCTCTAAATCCCCAGATGGGAGGGCACACAAAATTCTATAGTAGCTCATACAAAAACTGTTCATGAAATTCAAACATGAAGTCT
Source organism: Gymnorhina tibicen (assembly GCA_013399875.1). Taxonomy (NCBI): domain Eukaryota; kingdom Metazoa; phylum Chordata; class Aves; order Passeriformes; family Artamidae; genus Gymnorhina; species Gymnorhina tibicen. Next base: position 3,896,492 of record VXAZ01004522.1, read on the forward strand.
ACTGGTTTAGTACAGAAGACAAAAACCTGGTAACACAAATCCTGACCTGTCTGAATGACATGCACAACATTGTTCAGGCTACAGTTATTTTACTTCTAAAATATTCAAACTTCTTGAAGAAGTATTGGAGGAGGTACCTCTATAAATCTGGATTCTTAGGTGGCCACTTTTAATAATTTTTAGAAGAAAAATTTGTATGAAGAACATAGTTAACTTTTCTTTTACAGTTAAGACTATCTTTTAGCTGCTATAATTTTAAGTTGAATTGCTCATAACCACATTATATTCATATAAACATCATTTACACAAGATTATTTTCACAGGTACTTACGCAAAGGATTTTGGCCCTCGCTGGCATAGTACTCGTACATGCCACTTTTGACAAGTGTATCATAGTGGGGCAGAAAGTCGATTCGTTCCTTGGTTGCCAAAAGCAACATTTGATCAACTGACTGTAGCAGATATAAAGTAACTCCATCTTGAACAAGCTCGCCTGCAGTGAAGATGAAATACAAAGTACATTGAAGAGCACTGCATCAGGCAGCTTCTGCTCTCAAAACAAGTACAGGTTTAGCCACAGGTAATCTCTGCATTTTCTTACGCATTGCCCGCTCAGCATTTAACAACAACATTTAAATTAGTATCTTTTCACATTTCCAAGCTTAATAATGCAAGTTTTCTCAGGTTACAGCTATGTACCTATAACTTTTTCCTATAATTTACAGAATTTGTGATGGAAGATACTTAGTATAATTGCCATCATACTAACTTGTAAAAAACGTGTTTGTGAAAATAATTTTTTAACAATTCTTGGCAAACTATTACAGCATTTGTACTTTCAGTTAATTATTGCATGTCACAGAGCACAAACAATTATCATGCGACCTTTATGATCAATATAAGAAACAGCTGTAAGTATTTTGCCATCTAAGATACTTACTGAAGTTATCTTCTGTAATTTCCTTCCTATTTGTCGTGGTGATAACAAAGTTTTCATCAGAAGCTATGCCAAACGCCTACAAAAATTGAAGATTATTTAGTTATGATAACTAAGTACTCCAAAAACTATTCAGATACATTAAAACAAAAAAAGACACAATCTATTTACTTTGTCACAAGCTACTGATGAGTAATCAGACATTATTTCCCGGAACACAGTTGAACTTAAGATCACTGTTTTCTCAAGTTAGCCAAATCTGTCCATACTAGGGTGGTTTGCTTTTCTTACTTGCATAAAATATGCTCTAGCGAATTTTAAAGAGGAGGAACTGTCTTACAGATGATCACCTTGAGGGCAGAGGAACGAGACTGAACAGCTCTACTCCTGACTACGGAACTACAACAGCGATAGTTATGATCTAGAGGGTGTCCCATATTTAACTTCACTCCTGAGACATTAAACCAACCTAATATTTCTTAACATTGGATATTAAAGTCTTTATTCTTCAATTATATTGTACATAAATTATTCTTCAATTATATCGTACATTATATCGTAAAAAAATAATGAAGATTTCTTTTGGAAAAATTCTTCACTGTTAAAACACTAAAGTTTATTCTTCTGAACCCAAACAATCTTTGCCACTTTAATGCCTTCTTTTGAATGTGTTTTCTGTAGCTTTAGACTTTTCATCCTGCTTTCTACATGCATTTAAATGCTTCTACTTTTGCCCTCATTTTTGCACCCTGACGTCCAACACTAATCTATTTCCCAAATTAATAAAATAAATATCTGTATTTTCTCCTGCCTTTCCAGGACTTTGAAACTCAAGTAAAAGCCCACTCTGGTCTCATCAAACTCCACCAACCCACTCAGTCTTGCAGTGACAACTCAGACAGGTGCTTTATGGACTTTTAGCCAGATTTTTCCCTGAAGGAAGCTCTAGCATTCTCTAGATGGGCAGCTTGCCCTCATCATTTCCCACATCTCTCTTTCCATCCCTATTACTCAGACTCATTAAATTTTAAAACACTGCTTATGGTTGCATTAGAAGCCTACTTTCCATATTTCAGTTATTTTCTCTCTGTGACTACATTAAAGTTACAGCTATTATCCATCAGCAAAATTAGAAAAATTGTTGAATTTCTCATAGCACTTGGTGCAAGTCAAACAAAAGGAGATGACACAGAGACTGATATTCAGACTTAAGAATCCAGAGTAATACTTTTTAACTCTTCTACATTCAGATCACTTCAATTTTGCCTCTCACATTACACAAATCTCCACAGAGCAAATCTGTGCAGGAAAAAAAATGAAACTGCTCAGAGCAAGACAAGTAAGAGAGCTAACATTCTACCGTGGCATTCGAGGTCAGTGGTTAATACAGAGTAACTGTACAGATTTACATCTGAAAGCATAGATAAGTATCTTTCCCTCCAGCTATAATCACAGCTTCCCCGTTTTCTCAATCTCCCAAAGGCTCTTCTGCTCTCAAAACCTTATGAAGAGTGCAGTATTTACTTTAAGGCAGCAAGAAGTTAGGATCAGCTAGTGCATGTACAAGACAGCAGCCTCCTCCTTCTGGTTCTCTCCCCCATTCCACGGGTGAGCCTCAACTAAAACAACCCCAACAGCCTGGCAGGCTATGCTTTAATTTCCTGAGTGAACCCAGCATTTCTGTGACCAAAGCAGGTCCTTTCCACTTCACAAGCTACTGGGCAGGTACATGGATCAAGTTTGGCAATCCAAACTGTAGATAACTTTTTTCTTGTCCGTGCTAAAGTTTAAGAGGCCATATCCTTTGTAAACTTTGGTCACCTTTGGGGATTTCTCAGTTTCAGCACTTCACTGCTATATAAGACCTACTTGTTTTACTTCCTCACTACCTCTGTCCTACATTCTTGGTTCTCCTAGTCCCCATCTCTTCCCACTATGCCAGGTAGCAATGACAGGGCTGCAGAGCTTCCCAGTATGTGGATGTGATCTCCAGAAAGAAAAGCTGCTGGTCATTCCTGAATTAAAGTGAACCTACTGGGCAATTTACTTGTACAGTCGGTGATTTTCATTCAGTTCTGACAGACAGTGTTTGATCAAATGTTTCATTTCTCAGGAAGAATTGTGCATGTAAGAGATATCATGATATCTTCTGTTGCTAAGTTCGGGTTTCACTGCCATGTCTTTTTCAGCCCAGCACTATGCCCTTTTCCAAGTAAGTACTGAAGATGCACAGAGCTCAGTTTGATAAGATTCCTGAGACAACCCAGGAGTACATTCGTACAATGAATCTGTGAGTTATTCTATGATAATCCAGACATACAACCATGATTCAGCTTGCCATGTCATCAAAATCTTCAAGAATACAGTACAATCACTATGCTCAGAAATGCCTCTGCACATTCACAGTGAAAGTGTGTTTGGAGGTTACTGTGTTAAAACAACTAAGTGGAAAGCTTTTATCTTTTTGTATACAAAAGGAGAGATGTTGGGGAAAAAACAGACACAAGTTTCAAGTAAATCCACAAGCTAAGAAAGGTGTGAAAAGGCAAGGATACCTAAACTATTGGTTACTTATTATCACTACATGCAAATACAAGAGTTAAAAAGGTACAAAGATGAACAGTTATGTGCATACAGAAGAGAAAAATGGCACCTAAAGCCAGAAAAGTATAGATTATGTCAACAAACCAAATTTTGAATATTCTGGGAAAACAACCATAGCTGTTGACTGAAAACCAAATTAGCTGCTAAACCACACTTGGTAGCGTACTGAGTGTACACTGCCACTCAGTAGGCTTTGATGCCAGAGAGCTGTAGGGGTGACCAGTGTGAGAAGAGGCAATCAATTGCCCTGAGACAGCCATAGCCAGTTCCAGATGGCTCTCAAACCCATGGAAATAACTCACTCCTCACCAAAATTTCAACCAGAAGGGCACATGGCTTCTGCTCAAACTTATCAGAGAAGAAAAAGAAGAGACAAATGAGAAGCAACAGAGGAGATGCTTCAGAGGAGATACTGACTTTCTCTACACAAGAGGAGGGATAGTCCCAAAGGTGCTGAAGCCCACAGAGGACCCATGTCAGGGCACAGAATTTACCCTCTCTGCCCTCCTACTCCCATGGAACTGTGACCTCTGGCCAATTCATCATAGCAGAAAAAAACCCAGTAAGAGCAGCAGAATAAAGCCCTGTACATGCCCTGACATCTCACACCACCAGTTAGTCTAACCAAAGGAATTGTGACTGACCATGCCATGTGCATCGGGAGAACAAGGACAGATTAGACTAGGAATGGGGAAAGAAAGGTGTATGACAGAAGATGAGTTTGGGAAAGGGGAAGGAAAGGCATTTCTCTAAATGATTAATTTTCCCCCAATCAATCATCAGAAGTTTGTGTTAATTGTGTTAAAATTAAGAAAAAAAAAAAATCCCTGAGTTAAGCCTGTTTTGCACACAGCAGGGTATCAGTCCTTAAACCCATGGAATGATACAGAAACAAAAAAGCTGTCTGCACAAACAAGAGAAATGCCCTCTTTATAAACTGGAGGATCAGTCTGGAGTACCACCTATGCTTCATGATAAATAAAGTTAATAGATCTCAATTTCTTGGTAGATGTTTATGACATGAGATTAATATAATGCTAAAGGAGTTTGAGACAATGTCACATGCCCAAGAAGCTTTCAGCAGAGTACTTTACACATACGACACATTAAAGTGTGAATGAACTGTGATATCTTTAACCTTTAAATCTGAATCGAGAAGCAAGTTTCAGTTTATGTACTAGCTCCAGTCACAGGTTTTCTTTATAAACTAAAAAACACCACAAACCTCAAAACAAAACAAAACTCCACAAATCACAGATAACTCCTCAGCAGTTTACACTCCTTCAAAAAGGCCTCTGTTTCTTTTCTCTTTCACATATCAGCACAAAAGCTCAAAAGTTTTACTGCTACTTGATCTGCACATGCACAGCAAGGCTTACCTGGCTACTGAGCCAACTAAAACACTCAGCATGAAGTCAACATAGATTTTGCCTCTGGATTTACTATCTGCCTTGGAAAAGGTGTTCAACAAGCAAATATTTAACTTTGTGTGTGTACCACCACAGCTTGCAAACACATGAATAGGCTTGAGGTGCTAAGTGAAGGAGAAATAACATGCTGTAAGCATAGTCATTGGCCTGCTTCCTCTGGTACCTCAGCCTATTACCATAAAATAAGAATTTCTGGTGGTGACTTTTAAAACTGAAGGAATGGAACACTCTCCAAAATTACAAAGGTAGAACAGTAAAACCAAAACTACAACATCTTTAGAAAAGACATTTAACCCCTTGGAATCCAAACCGTTCCAACACAAACAGTTGTTCCCTATAATATGCAACTTCCGTACCCTTAAAATTCTGTCTCCTCCTACTGTAACCAATCCAAGCAGGCAGTGCATGAGAATGGTGAGAACAAATGGCCTCAGAGCTTGGTGATGCAGCCAAAGAATAACAGAGACATAATATCCACAGAGCCACCTTCCATTCCATAGCCCAGAAGTATTTTTCTGACTACTAGAACTGTATTACCAATGCAAACCTCTTAAAGGGGACCTAAACTGTATCAGCTAAATGTAAAGAGATCTGGCAATATAATTTTCAACGCTGTCCTTCATAGTTATTTACTTAGCTACCCAATATGGAAAAAAGCAATACAGTTTTTTCAGTATTTCAAATTGATCCAGCAGAAACTTGTTCAGGAATCTGAAATAAATGAAGCTAAGAGCCACATCCAAACACTGAGAAGCTATAGCCTTCTGTAATCTTGCATGTGATTAACTGAACATCCCATGCTATTTGCCAAATTACCACCTGATAGACATACATTTATCAGTTAGCTATCCCACTTAATGAAGAACTATCAGTCCAAATTGAGAGAAATTTCTTACATCAACAAATGAATGAAATGATAGTACACATTTAAGGGAAACAATTTTATTCTCAAATGACAGATTTTCAAGCCAAGAACTGTCTTTTGTATCATGTCTCTCAATTATTCATACAACTATATAATATTAAGGTAATTATTAAAAGTAGCAGATACAAAAAATAAGATACAAAAAGATTAAGTGGAAACCTTGCTGGAAGTAAATGAGAACAACTGTATGTGACTCATAAGAATACTAATCAAATAACGTCTTCCAATCCACTGTTAAGTCAGCTCTCGATGTGATGACAACTTGCTGAGGATCTGATAGTGAGAACCTGCGACTAAGCACTCATAGTAGCAGGGCAAGTATGATAACAATCATCTCTAATCATAATCCCAACGAGCTTCCCTAATATCAGAACACAAATTCTTATATAACATCTTTGGACACCAACAGAAAGAGGAATCCAAAAGTCTCTATAAAAGTAGCTGAAATTAAAAAAAAAAGTTAGAAATTATTTCTAAGCATTTCTTGGAGTTCAAAGCAAAAATTTGTATATTACAGAAATACAGGGATACAGAGGAGCCCGTATCTTCTGGTCAAATGGTTTTTAGAGACTATCTACAGACAAAAACTAGCATTGAACACTAATGTTCTAAAACATTTTCCAACCATCCTGTATTGACAGCACCATCTCCATTTAAAGAACAAACTACAGAGGATAACATTTGCAGAACCTGAAGGTCCTTGTCCTCTGTCCTCCTTAAAAGTTTCACTATTTCTAGAAGTTCAGTTGATACACTTCTAAATATTTACAAAAAGCAATCAATGAAAGATGTTAAGAAGCTAAGTGAGAGTTCAACAGAAACACTTAGAACATTGCTATGTATCACGAGATCCAGTAATAGAAAACGTTTTTGAGGTTTCTTAAAGTTTTATCACAATTTTGACAGACAAACAGAGAGAAAAAGAAGAGAGGCAAACTGTAAGACACAAGATCTCTACAGGAGTCATAAGCATATTTGTCCAGAATGATGCGTTAACTCAGACATCTTTTCAAGATTTGCAACTTTTAGCAAGCATAAAGAACCTTGGGACACCAGAATTTTTACAAAGAGCATGCTGTCATTACTAGGTTTAGTCTGAGTCTAGACAGTAACTTCCACAAGACCTTCACAAACCACTGTCTCTAAAATCATAATCACAAATACTCAGTGCAGCTATCAGCCAAAATTTTAACATTAACTTTGTGCCAGCTTCTCCCATCAAAATACTTTGTACGGCAGCACTTGTTAAAGGAACAAGAATTCAGAAACCACTCTTCAAAACCAAAAAATACTTGGTCACATCTAAAAACTGCACCTGGATAACTTATACTAAAGATTGCAGATACTCTGCATCTGACTGTGCTGCCAACACTCGAATATGATCAGGAACCTAGAAGCCACTCAGCTTTCCAAATCAATTGACACATCATAAGGCTGTACCTAAGTGCACAAAGGTGTGCAAATTGCATCCTTTTTCCCACCACAACATCAGTAACAAAGATATGATACACAAGAATTTCAGTGAAGTCTGAAATACAGTGTGATACTTTTGGAATTGCTGCATCCTATACAGATCTTATAGTACTTCCAACAGTGTCTTTAAAAATCAAGGAAAAACTTGCTTTGCATACGCATAGCATGTTTAAAATATATTTAGGTTTAGTTTCTGGTTATACAGAATTGCTAAAATTGTGTAAACAAACATAGGGCTTAAAATACAAAAATATAATTATTACGAGATGGACTGATTTCATCATTAATGGAAGTGTATCTATTGAGCATTTATCAGAATGATGTTTTGGTGATACAAATTTGCCAAAGTTGCTAATATTTTTGCTTTGATTGCAAATAATTTGATTATACTTTATTTAATAAGCACTGGCAAGCAAATACTCACAAAAAAAATTCACTTATTTCTTGTCTTGATTTTCTATTACACTTATGATTATTTTCCATACACTATCTTAATGAATATCCTTTTTTGCCTCTTGGCTCATTGAGACACTGGAATTTATTTGGGTGGACTGGCAAAATAATCTATTTAAATAGTAAATAGACAGATTATCATACAATGGGAAGCTCAACAAAAGATGTGACATAAGATTAAAAGCAAAACATCTTGGTTTACTATGATACTTGTTTTTTGAGTATTTACTTAAACTACAGATATTTACTTTTTACACAGATTACAGATCTATATTTTTTTTAAACAAGGAGATCACAACAACGAGGAGAAGTTTCAGAAGAACTAAGGAAGCATTTATGAATGAGTTTGGTGCCTATATAAGTAGTAACACTATCTTAGTAAACTCTCTTCATACTTGTAGTTCACCTCAAAGCCTCTCAAAAATCCCTTCACACATGGCAAAACTTCTGTGCAGTTTCCAGCACAGACACCTTTCTGCCCTAAAAGGAGTGTGACTGTCTAAGTGCCTGAAGGATTTCTGCCATCTCAGCAATAAACTGATAAAGCTTCACTGTGTACCTGGATAACGTGTGCAAGGAATCTCAGATTAGCTGCCAACAGTTTAGCTCCATTCTGCTTATTGCCAGTAAGCATTTTTGAATTATACTCTAAACATCAGGACAAGTAGTGGGGCACAGACCTAACAGAAGACTAGAGGAAGGTGCACAAGAAACAGTACTGCCAAGAAGAAGCAAAACACAGTATTTAACCCACTTACTCACCTTAAAACTTCATGGTTCTCTAGACTGAAATTATATGACTGCTCCACATAAGCTCAACAGTGCACAAACGAAATACTCAAGCTAGCACTATTCTTAATTAAGAGGTTTCTGCTTTAGGATTGATCACTACAAGGATGAAGCATGAAGACTATATATACTCCACCCTCTTATATGACTTTTTTTCCTAAATCTTCCCTCCTGCAACACTGAGAATGACAGGCTAATTTATCAGTATATAAAGCCACTTCCAACAACACAGACATGTATTAACTGCTTAGGGGACAGTAAAAAAATATTTGCTTCAAATATTTTTTCCCCAAAATTTCAAAAATTAATAAAGAACATTTTAGTAATAATAGAGGAATATTTTAAATTACAACAAACAGAGAGGACATGCATCAGCTCCTAAATCAACCTCTGAAGTGGATGAATCAGTTATTTTGCTACACAAACAAGAAAATACCATCTCTCTGCATTATGAAAAAAACCCCCTAAGTCTCAGAAGTAGCAGCCTAAGACCATGACTTCAGGTACTCAAGTATTTTCAACTCAGGATCATCATATACTGCAATCAGGTTTCATTCCATAACTTTTTGCAGGATTTGACTCCTACACATTCAGTTCTATCCAAAAGAATTCTCTTGTGCCATAGGAAGATGTTCACAACACAAATAGTTCCAACAGCTTAATATTTCTGGCATCCTTGTCAGCCATGACCACGTTCACAGTCCAGGCTGGCAGACTGGAAAACGTGGGAGCACCTTTGCTGTTACAGTAACATCATTCAGGTGCATGAGAAATTGCCAATGAAAGTCCATTGAAAGCTGAGCCTGTACTGAGGCTGAGCCACCAGACAGGAGACCCGTGGAAACAACACTGCTGCATATGCGGTATTTGCCCAATCAAGCAGTCTGACAGCGTCTAACAGCTTTAATTGCCGAAAAGTAAATGCAACATTCCACTTCACCTTAGTCTGAACCAACTCAAAATCTGCTTAACAAAAGAATCGTTCTTCCTGAGCTTTCATCACTTCCCTGCCGCGTTTTCAGCACCACGAAGCTAGGAAAGTCTGTCCCAAGCCGGTGAACTGATTCAGCACATTTTCCTGAAAGAAGTGAGTTGCAACTTTCAAGATGCCAGAAATTTGGAACTTTGGAGTACAATACCCAGAGAAACACAATTTACAAAGCTCTTGGGGCACTGAGAAGCCAGAATGTTCTTCCAGAAGTCCAACGAGAATTTGTATACTGTTGGTGTGGGAGACATGAGATATCAAACATCCGAACCTTCTGACTCTGTCCAGTTTTCACTGTACCAGCATTTACTGGTCATGTCAATCCACCCACCTCAGCATCTTTTCATAGTCAGATGTCCCACATGTCAGATGATGAAAGCTCCAAAGTGCAAAGAGTCATCACACTGAAACTAGCAGTGACAAAGCATCTCTGACTGCACTCACAGACAGTTAACACATTATTGGAAAGGTCTTTCTCTAAGGGAATGATCAACTGGTTCTTGCTGGGTAGGTTTGTAAGAGCACAGACCCCATTATCCTTAACACCCAAAACAGCCCTCAGGACTGGTGATATGGCTTGTGATATTAAACATATTAAAAAAACTATATTTGAAAATTATACTTTCACAGGCACCACATTCAAACACAGCAAGGTCTGCTTTGCAGCACCAGGCTTCTCAAACGCTCTGCGGCCTGTGCTAGAAGTCTGCCTAAAAGCATTGAAGTAGTGACTTCAAAATGTCAATACACTTCTCAGGTTAAGAAATCCCCGAAGCTGTTTGTACCTGAGATTTGTCACAGGTGGTGACGATGGCTTATTTCTTTATAAAACTGCAAATATGCCAAAACCTCTATGACCTACTGAACACCATGAGGATGCATGGAAACATTAAGTCACTGTAGTGTGCAATATATATTAAAAAAGCCATAAAAGACAGACTCTGTTCTAGAACAAATTGTAAATCAGTGTTAAACTCGGCCCATCAATTCATTACAAAATCTAATAGAAAAGAGGGGTGGGTTCATCACTTACATATTTGCCTCGACTATTGAAAATATGAAGTATTCCCGCAATTCATCTGCTAGGTACAGTTGTGACAGGATCCATAAAGACAACTCTTGGAATTATGTAATACTCATAATTACTCATAAGAGATACAAACCCTTGGAAGGTCATGAACCCACACCACATTCTCCGGATGTTACACTGCCTAAAGTGTACTCATGTCGTTACTGCATTCGTTACTTGTTCCTTTCAGTCTGATGAACTCTAGGGGCACTGATCAGATCAAGGGATGTGTTAACACTCCATAACCACTTTACTTCTGAGTACAGAATCACAGAATCAAAAAGCTGGAAAAGGCTTCCAAGTCCAAGCTCGACTGAATAATATCACACTCTCTAAACCATATCACAAAGTGCCACTTCTGGTCCTTTTTTGGATACTTCTAGGGAAGGTGACTCCACCCTAAGATTCAGTGCCTCTACTGGATCATGGATATGCTATTTTGCACACTGAAATAGAATTGTACAAGGAGGAGGCAACCACAGGTGACAGCTATTCCTGCTGACATTTGTAACTCAAAGCTCCCATCACAGTGGGAAGCCATTACATTAAACACTGTCCAGACACAGAACAATTTATATAGTATTTATTTAATTATTTTTCTCAATAAATATTTTATCCATATTTTGTATATACTTATTTATTATTACAAATAATTACATCAATTATATATTTTATCATTATATAGTTATATTACATATAAAAGTGATAGATTCGATAGTATTTAGATTGTATATAAATATTCGATAAATTTTATAAAATTTAGAAATAATTCCATTTATTAAAATGTAAAATAGGTACTTATTATATCCCATCCATATGTAAAATATAGAATTTACATGCTAGAAAACTAAGCGCAAATTATACTGGAGAAAAAAAGTAAAATTAATTTTTTTATCACACTAAATCAGTGCAAAATCTGGAGCTGATTTTCCTGCGCATTTCACGTGGTAAGAAACGCAGGCAGCTAACAGTTTTATGGCATGTGTCACTCCCTCGGAAAACGAAACCGTGACAGAAATGGGCGATGCCTACTGGTAGCACCAGCAAACTACAGCAAACAGCCCGTACGCAGAAAACAATCTCCACCTCCCCGAGCTGTGAAGATGGAGTAAGTTTCGTTTCACGTCACGACAGGGAAAAAGAACCGAAAGAACACGCGACACGGGCAAAGGCGCCGCCAAACGCGGTATTTAAATGGCAGCCACCGCTGCGGACAGGAAACGACCGGCGCTTATCACCAACACCTTGGACAGCAGAAACAGAGCCACAGAACCATTTAGGTTGGAAGAGACCTCTGAGACCCCCGAGCCCGCGCTGTGACCGAACACCAAGCAGCGTTATCAACTACAAACACCCTTCGGAGCGCGGCACCACGCCCGCCGCCGCCGCTCCCCGCGCGGGGGCGCTCGGAGGCCGCCCGCTGCCTTCCCGNCAACAAAGTCCCGGCCCCCGAGCAGGCTGTGACATCCCTGCCCCGCCCCGGCCGCCCCCCAGCCCCAGCGCCGCGGGGACGGACCCTCACACACGGAGCACCGGCACCGCCGCGCCCGACGCCGCCCGCCCTGCCGCGTACCTGGCAGACGGCGCTGCGGAAAGCGCGGTAGTTGTCCTTGCCGTAGCTGAGCACTTTCTCGTCCGGGTCCGCCTGCTCCCGGCGCCGGTCGAATAGGAACACGGTGCGGTCCCCGTTGCCGCGAGGGGTCAGCAGCGCCGGCCTGCGAGATGCGCGGCCGCCTCCCGCCGCTGCTGCCATGTTGGGGAGCTGAGGAGACGGAAACCGTCCCGCAGCGATGGCGGCAGCGACGGCTCCTACTGCCGGACCCGCCAACGCCCCCTCCCGGCAAAATACGTCCCGGCCGGGGAAGGAGGAGGCGGAGCCAGTCCGGAAGCCGGGGAAGGAGGTGCCGTGGAAGCCCGGAAGAGGAGGGGGGAGGGGGGGCGGCGGACGGCCGTGACAGTGCTGCCCGCGGTGCGGGGTGGCGCCGGGCAGGCAGGCGGGAAGGGCCTGGAAGCGAAAGAGCCTATTCGGCGATGTGACCTCGGAACGAGTTGGCGCCCTCCGCCTCGCACCACTTCCGCCGCCGGGTGGGACAGGAGTGGGATCGGGATCGGGATCGTCGCCACAGGAGGCGCAGGCAGGCTGAGCAGTGGGAGCGCGTGCCGCGCCCGCGGCCGCCGCCCGCCGGCNCGGCGGGCGCGTCCCCGCCACAGCCCGGGCAGCGGCCAGGGAGGAACCCGGAGGTGTGAAGTCCCGCTTCGTCTGCCTTAAAACAAAGCGGCCAATCCAGATCCCAGCGCTGTTGCTTCACACAATCACAGAATCTCAGAAACGGTCAGGTTGGAAGGGACCACAGTGGATCACCTGGTCCAAATCTCAGCTCAAACAGGGTCGTCCCAGAGCATATGGCACAGAATTGTGCTCAGATGGTTCTTGAGTATCTCCAGTTGGGGAGACTCCGCAGCCTCTCTGGACAATCTGTTCCAGTGGACAGTCACCCGCACAGTAAAGTTCTTCCTCGTGTTCAGGTGGAACTTCTGTTTATCAGTTCCTGCCCATTGCCTCATGTCCTATTGCTTGGGACCAGGAGAGCCTGGCTCCATCCTCTTGGTGCCCCCCTTTAGATACGTGTACACATGGATGAGGTCACCTCTGAGTCGTCTCTTCTCGAGGCTGACCAGGCCCAAATCTCACAGCCTGTCTTGATAAGAGAGATGTTCCAGTCCCTTAATCATCTTTGTTGCCCTCCACTGGATGCGCTGCCAGAGCTCCATGTCTTGTACTGAGGAGCCCAGAACTGGACATAGAATGCCAGATGTGGTCTCATTAGGGCTGAGTAGAGGGGCAGGATCACCGTCCTTGATCTGCTAGTGATGCTCTCTTCCTAATGTACCCTAGCATCCCACTGGCCGCCTTGGGCACAAGGGCACTGCTGGCCCATGGGCAGCTTGTTGTCCACCAGAACTACCAGGTCCTTCTCTGCAGAGCTGCTTTCCATCAGGTCAACCCCCAGTCTGTACTGGTGTAGGGGGTTATTCTTCCCCAAGTGCCAGAACCTGTGTATACCTAGGTTGAATTTCAGAAGGTTCTTTTTTGTCCATCTCTCCACCCTGTTGAGGTCCTTCTGAAGGCCTGCACAGTCCTCTGAGGTATCAGCCACTCCTCCCAGCTTTGTGTCATCAGTTAACTTGCTGAGGAGGCCTCTGTCCCTTCATCCAAGTCTTTGGACAAGTTAAACAATACTGGACCCAGTATTGAGTCTTGGGGGACAACAGTAATGACAGGCCTCCAGCTAGACCCTGTGCCACTGATCATGACCTTCTGGGATCTGCCACTCACCCAGTTCTCAATCCACCCCACTGTCCACTCATCCAACTCTCATAAAAGTGTAGCTGCTTCTGTTTTAAGGAGTCTTAGTTTTGAGGAAAGGATTGTGATGGCATATAGGGGAGGTTTGTAAAACAGTAGAGGTGACAAATGAGTAACAAAAAATTCTTGTCACATGCCTTTTGAATACTTCCAAGGACTGGGATTCCACCACTTCCCTAGGCAGCTTTTTCCAATGCTTAACCACCCCTTCAGTGAAGAAAGATGTCCAACCTGAACCTCTCATGGCACAGCTTGAGACTATATCCTCTTGTCCTGCTTCTTGTTTCCTGGGAGAACAGACTGACCACCTGGCTACACCTTCCGTTCAGGCAGTTGTAGAGAGCGATAAGGCCTCCCCTGAGCCTCCTTTTCTCCAGGCTAAACAACCCCAGCACCCTCAGTTGTTCCTCATAAGACTTGTGTGCCAGATCCTTCACCAGCTCCATTGCCCTTCTCTGGATATTCTCCAGCACCTCAATGTCCTTCTTGTAGTGAGGGGCCCAAACTGGACACAGGATTTGAGGTGTGGCCTCACCAGTGCCGAGTGCAGGGTAGACTGTCCTGCTGGCCACACTGTTGCTGGTCCAGGCCAGGATGCCATTAGCCTTCTTGGCCACCTGGGCACCCACTGGCTCATGTTCAGCTGCCGTCGAACAGCACCCTCAGGTCCTTTTCTGCCGAGCAGCTTTCCAGTGACTCTTCCCAAAGCCTGTGGCACTGCCTGGGGTTGTCGTGACCCAAGTGCAGGGTCTGGCACTTGGCCTTGCTGAACCTCAGACCACTGACCTCAGCCCACCAATCCAGCCTGTCCAGATCTCTCTGCAGTCTTCTTGCCCTCCAGCAGATCAACACTTCTGCACAACTTGGTGCAAAGTGACTGAGGGTTTGCTTGATCACCTGGGTTGTCAATGAAGATACTAAACTGCACAGGCCCCAACACCGAGCCCTGCAGAACACTGCTTGTGACTGGCCATCATCTGGACGTAATGCCACCATTCTGTGGGCCCAGTTGGACTACAAGAAAGCAAATTGAGTAGTGGAACTGAGCAGTGTGGAGTTCTGTGAGAATAAAGAGCATTTGTACTACCCAGTTAAGAGAGGAAGGGTCTGTTGGGAGTTTTTATATAGGCTGTGACTCAGAGCCTCTCTAAATGATGACTTGATGAAATTTGGAAGAGTGTATCAAACCTTGTTAGTTTATGAGTTCATTAAACAAAATTTTGTTTTACAGTGTACTTATGTTTCTAGCCTTGAGACAGCACTTCCATTTAGGAATGCTAACTGCTTTGGGAAAAAAAAAAACTTGATTAACTATTTAATCTAGTTTCAAAATTAATATGGCAAGGAGGAAGGGATGGTTCTACCTGAAATGCAAACACTTAATTTACATGAAAATAAGTTCCTCATCCTTCAGCCTATCTGCAAGCTGGTTTAAAGAGAGCCCGCAGTTGCAAAATTTTCATTTTGCGGTATGAAGTATTTTGTTCTTGAACAAAATACTGAGTAATCATTTTTGAACAACTGAGTAATCGTTTTCAGTCCTTGTGGAAAAGAGTTTCTTTTCTGGAAAAAGGAAGGTTGTTTATATTTATCTACTGTATTTTAAAGTGAAATATTGTGTTATTTTTCAAAATTATTAGTAACAGCAGAGTAACCAGTAATTTGTTCATCTTGCCATTTGATATTTCAGATGATGCTCAGGAAAGTGGGGGTTTTTTGTGTGTGTGCAAGGATTTATTTATTGTTATATCCTGTGTGTGTTTAATTTTTTTCATTCAAGGAATAAGTTAAATGTCTGATTTATTTTTTTATTGAGGGCGAATATTAACTAAGTTCCAGCACTGGACAGTTTTAGATTGCAAATATTTTGTATACACATAATGAAAATTGCTGTGTCTTCACTAGAAGAAAATGCACAGCCTCTCTAGTAGCTTGTTGCAGTGGCACAGTCTGTTGAGCACTACTGGATGCTACTGCCTACATATGCTTTGTAGGTACAATGCTACAAATTCCAAACGATCCAAGAAAAAGTGCTGTTCCTCTTTAAGGTAACAAAGGTTTTTATATGTAAGAAGAGGAGCCTGTGGCATCTTGGATTTAGAACTCTATGGACCTTTGACCCGGCCTGTTAGAAAAAGTACCTTAGTGAGAACCCCTGAAAGTGTGAGCCACTGAGGTGTGAAACAATAGCATCACTATTCAGAAAACCAAGCCATCTGAGAGACAGGTGAACCCAAATCATAGAATTAAACAATGATTTATCATCATAACATGAAAACTAAGGTAGTTGTGGAGAAGTGGGTTACTGAAGTGCTATCTAGTAATTTTTTTTCATTTGATTCTCAGTAACTTGACAAAAACTAGTGAGGAACTAAAGTGACAAAATTTATGAAACACAATCCACTTAGTCAAGTTGAGAGGACTGTAAACACAGTCCATGATTCTGAAATACCTGACTGATGTGATAAGAGATTAAAATAAATTTTTAAAAGTTGAAGGCAACAGAGAGAGAGATGGTGAAGAAGGGAGAGGGACAACAAACCATTAGTTCAACTGCTGTTGTCCAAATAAACTCAGCTGGGCTTTGTGACTAAAACTCATGTAAATTCTCACTGTTCATTCTGTACTTCATTAACAAAAATACAAAGTGACATGCTCATTTAAAATCCAATGGAAACAAAGGCTCTGATAACTACAGATAGGCTATAAATAGTTGTGGAAAGCATGCCTAAGATGACTGGGATTTCCAAACTAAGAAAGTATTATAGTTAGAAGTATAAAAATAGGAAAGATAATCAGGACCTTCTAGTATATCTCACGGAGCAAGAAGAAACATGGAGTTATATTCAGGAACATGCAGAACTGACAGGAAGATCTGCTTTTCATAAAACATTTGATTGAACTTTGAAATATGTAATGAGAATGACTAATTTAGTGAGGTTTAAAACAATTTTTTCTTCATATGAATAGAAAGGAGATAAAGGACTGGAAACATTAAGAATGAAATTATTCCCAGGAGACAGAAAATTGTATACTTTAGCCTTAGAATAAAATATCCAAATATTACTGAGTAGGAAGAGTTTAAGTTGGAAAACAAGTTATTCCATATCTGATAATTGTAATTTTTTGCACTGTTTTCCAAAGCCATATTTGGAAGGAGGACACCAGACTAGATGGATACTGGTAGGATTTAGCCTGTCAGCTCTCCTAGGATTGTCATGGAACTATTTGAGGAAAAGCATGGCAATAGCAGGGAACTTCTCTGAAAAGGGAACCAGCAAGAAGCTCTTGTCATTCAACTTTGACAAGGGCAAATGAATGCAGCCGAATATTCAGTGGTCAGGAAATAAGTTTGATGGTAATCCACTGCACCTTGAGTCCAAGAGTCAACTCTCTCATGGGAAATTAATAAGGATGTGCCAAACCTTAAAAACTTTCTTCCTCTGTAGACAAAGAAACATGAATGATTCTTGAACAAATATATGAGAACATGTATCTGGCAAATGCACACTGGGAGAAAACAGTTTTTAATTTGTGGAAAGGCTGTTGGAGTATAAGATTTATGTCTTCAAGCATTACTATTCTAATGAAAATTGTTGATGCTATGATTGCAAAGATTTTTAAGATCATGTCTGAAGAAGTCCCTCTAATCACGCTCTTAAAAAGACTGGGATCAAATACATCACTCTTTCCTGTAAAATGTGTAAGAAATAGGAAAACTTGATACATACATTGTCACAGAAAAGGTGATGTGTAGGACCCTATGCTTTTCCATTCAAATTGCTACTGCTGTTCTGTGGTCTTAGCTGAGTGTCTTCCAGGCTTTTTGTAGCTGAGCATCATTAGTATTTGCGATTTTTTTCTGGAAGGCTGCTTCCTCCCTTTTCTCTTCCTATTGCCTTGCTTTTGACACTCTTTTTTTACCCGTTCCCTTCCCCTGGCTGCTTTCTCCTGAACCTTCAAGGAGTGATTTTATCACCAGCTCCAGTAGCAGTGGCACCACGGACTCCAAGCAAGCCCAGGCAAGCCCAGTTGACTGCTTAGTTATTTGTTATATGTCTCTGCATGGCATTTCCGCATCCTCTGGATTTTGGCACAGTGACACAGTAACCATTGCCCTTCATCACCATAGGCATGTTCTGCCATGCAGAGATTCTTCAAGCAAGTATCACAGAGTTTTTGTTGTAGCACTGTAGTGGGTTGGCGCTGGCTGGACGCCAGGCACCCACCGAAGCCAGTCTCTCACTCCCCTCTGCAGCTGGGCAGGGGGGAGAAAATACAATGAATTCATGGGCTGGGATAAGGACCAGGAGAGATCACTCACCAAATACCGTCACGGGCAAAACAGACTCGAATTGGGGATATTAATTGAATTTATTACTAATAAAATCAGAGCAGGTAAGAAGTAAAATGAGAAGTAAAATAAATCTTAAAAACACCTTCTCCTCACTCCTGCCTCCTTCCCAGCTCTACCTCCTCTCCTCAGTGGCCCAAGGAGACAGGGAGTGGGGTTGTGGTCAGTTCATCACACACTGTTCCTGATGCTGCTCAGGAGAGGAGAGGAGTCCTTCCCCTGCTCCAGCGTGGCATCCCTTCCACAGGAAACAGTTCTCTGCAAACTGCTGGAATGTGGGTCACTTTTTCACAGTGTGCAGTCCTCCAGGCACAGCCTACTCCAATGTGGGTCCCCCACAGGGTCACCAGTCCTACCACGAAACCTGCTCCAGTGTGGGCTCCTCTCTCCACAGGTCCCTGGCAGAAGCCTACTCCAGCATGGGTTCACAGTCTTGTTTTGGGCATCCACCTGTTCTGGTGTTGGTCTCTTCCATGGGCTGCAGGTGGATCTCAGCATCCCTGTGTACCTCCATGGGCTGCAGGAGGACAGCCTGCTTCACCATGGTTCTTACCATGGGCTGCAGAGGAATCTCAGACCTGGAGCACATCCTTCTCCTCCTTTTCCACTGACCTTGGTGTTAACAGAGTTGTTCCTCTCCCATATTCTCACTCTGCTCTTCTCTGGCCACAATATCATCTGCACAATAACCTTTATTTTTTCCTTCTTAAACATGCTATCACAGAGGTGTTGCCACCATTTCTGATTGGCCCAGCCTTGGCCAGCAGCACATCCATCTTTGGAGCCACCAAGGATTGGCTCTGCTGGACCTGGAGGAATCCTCCAGCAGCTACTCACAGAAGCCACCCCTGTAGTCCCCCTGCTACCAAAACCTGGCCATGCAAACACAATACAAGCACATACAAAAGACAGATGTGTTTTAAGGATCTTCTAGGCTAAGCATTTGTGTTCTCAGCACCCCCAATAAAACACCTTCTGAACAGCTTCTAGGGAATCAAACCATCCAGCAGTTGCTGGAAGAGATCCTCATGAATGCTGAATTGTCATTCATTGATTTCTTGTTTATACCTTTAAAATTCTATATCTTTCAAGTTAGTGGTTTTCCTCTTAAAACACCTAAACTTGTCTGAACAGTGCAGCCTCTGACTGGTTTTCCCTTTCTTGTGTGACTCAACTCTGCAACTTTCCTTACGACTTTCTTACAAGAGATGGCCTAACCCTTGGGAGGGAGAAGAGGACGGTAGGTCACTATGCAGCAGTAGTCAAGCAGACCCCATTATTTGGTGTCCACTCTGCATTTTGAGTGTAATGTAATGTCCATTGCTAATCAAGACCTTCCTCCTAATTAGAACTATTTACTCCAGGTGCTGTTTTCCAGGCAGAATAGTGAATGCCTTTCTTTTCAGCTGGGCATGCCAGTTGTTGTGCATGACTGTGCTAGTGGTTCAGTGTTCTCAGAAGAATCATGTGATTTCTACCAATATAAAGGCATTCACTATTCTAAATCCTTGCAGGAAAAGTGAAATAAAATTACATACATCTTGCTTGTTTCAAAATATTTATACACATTCCATCACCACCTGTCTTTTCTTCTGCTTTGGAGTCTTGCCAGACTGATAAATGTTTCTTTAGAGGTGGAATTGGAGTAACAATTTTATGTGCCTTTTAAATGTTTGCCTTGTGCAAAGGGTTCTTGAGACTAAAATGCTTATCAGGTCACTGCCAATTAAAACTGTGGTCTCATGCATGAGGTGCTAGGGAAAACACCATAGAGACCACACATCACAAAGGCTCCTTGTTCTCATGAAGCTGTTGATAAGAACTTCTGTAATGGAGGGACAGTGCAGCCAATCATCCTGTAGGCAGACATGCGATCCTGTCTACCTCAGGCAAATACTGGGACCGGTAGACCTTTATGAACTGGGGTTCATGAAAGGTCCACTCTCCAGCGGGCAGTAGCGCACAACAGACCTGGCATCTGTCACATCTAGATAAATCCTGTAAACAGATTGAGTTCTACAAAAAAAAAAAAAAAATCCTGCAGAATTAAGAGTTTCCTCAGGCTGAGTGATTGGTCTCTGATCTGATCCAATCTCCTGATACAGGACTGAAGATGTCAGTGCACTTCCCTTAGATATGACATTGGCTAAGGCATTGGTGGTCCTTCATCCAGTGGGGACACTGAGGGCTGTGTCTTCTGTGGTTCTTCCATTCCTTAAAAAGGAATGAATACCATCAAAACTTTCAACAAGCACCTAAAATGTAAAATCCTGATGAAGATACAATAGCCCTATATGGTGGACAACTTTGCAAGCAAAAAAGACTCAACAATACATGATTTCATCATACCAGGACCTTTTCACAGCCAAAAATCTGTAGACAGCAAGTATTGAAAAAACAGGTAAATTCCCTGTTCTGTACTACTGCCAAAAGAGGAAGGTAAACTGGCTCTGAAGGACACGTTAAGGTTTCCGGTATTAAAGCAAAACAGTGCAGCCCAGAGAAGAGTGGAAAGATTATGTAAGTAGTCTCTTCAGATTGTTTGCAGTGCTCAAAATACTTGCATACCAAATAACCTGTAGGTAAGGAATGACTAGGCACTACCCTTGTTCATAAAGTCTCCCTTGCTTTACAGTCACTTAGCATGAGAGACCACCATCTTCCTTTCTTACTAGAGCATGGCACTGAGGGAGTTGCCCCTGTTACTGAAAAGGGAGTGGCTTCAGCTATTGGCTTTTTCTTCTTTCTTACTCTTTCAAAACAGAAGATAAAAAAAAATATATTTTTTTAAATTCTGCCACAGAAGTTGGAGCAGGGATGAGAATTCCCATTAAAGGCCAAAGTAGGAAAACTATTGGAAGTCTTACAGAACCACAGAGCACAAATTGTTATGCAGCTCCGAACTAAAGGCTTGCAGAGGCCTTCACTGCTGTACATTGGCAAAACCAATGAGAAGGGTTCCAGAAGCATCATACAAGTAAGCTGAACAGACACTGCAAAGTTCAAGCCTTAGCAGGCTCAGGTTGCACCAGGAGAGGATTAAACTGACTGTTATGAAAAATTTCTTCACAGAAGGAGTTGGCAAGCATTGGAACGGGCTGCTCAAGGAAGTAGTTGAATCACCAGCCCTGGAGGCATTTATAAGTCATGAGGATGTGGCACTCAGGGACATGGTTTAGTGGTGGACTTGGCAGTGTTGGGTTAACAGTTGGACTCAATGAACTTAGAAGCCTTTTCCAACCTGAATGAATCTACATGATGCACTCAGGCAATACTCCAAAAAAGGACTACCAAGTTCTTGACAGTGATGAGAGCTTCTGACAACATAATATGAAAAAACAACATACCCCAGGGGAAAGAAGAAAGCTATAGGCAGAGTTCCAGCATGCTTCTACAGCATCAAGTGTCATTTTTACAGCTAAATTAAAAAAAAAAAAAAATAGCAGATGCAAGAGTGGTCATGTAAAGGAAATAGTTACTTAATATTAAGACAACAAAACATTGGTTGGTGAGATTAATGCCAAAAGGATACCACATAAATCATTGTCAAAGCAGCTTGGCCCTATGTTCCTAAGAATTTTTTAAAAGCCATCTATTTTTAAAAAGGTTAAAGCAATTTTTATTCCTCTAAAACTTACAGAAAGAAGATGTCTCTGTATTTTATTTTTCCTCTACACAATGCATGTTCAACAGCAAGGAGAGCCAGGGAATTAGTATCTGCTGCTAAGATGATTATCTAGTTCCTCAAGGAAAGGCAGGTTAATTGGTTTTTATGTCATATTTCTACACTTCAGTAAGAATCTATCCTTCATAGAAACAGGCATAAGAAATTTTATTGAGTATAAAAATACAAAGACTTGGCACATTAAACTGTACAAAAGGTATGCTAGCACTAAATGAGGTGACTGTATCCATACAAAAGCCAAAATTTACAAATGACTTATACTACTGAAATGTACAGGTGCCATGGTACATTCTCATTAAGAATTTCTATTCCCATAAAGAAACAAAAGCAAAACCAAGAGTGGTAATTATGTTCTAGTGCCTACTGCCTAAATTTAAAAGCCATATTCCAGAATACAAATCAAAAATAACTACCTGACTTCCAATATCACAGAGGACATATATGCAACAAGGATTAAAAAATTCCCTCCATTCTTAAATTGTGAAAACAGTACCTAGTAAACATTGGCTGATGTTGAACTGTTAGATTACAACAAACATCCCTAGAGTATTTTACAGAACCTAGGCCCAAACCTGAGGTAGTTCTAAAGGCAGTTTAGCTTCACCGACATACAGACCAATAACAAAAACATGTTGCCAGTGTTACAAACATGGAATTTTTTTGGACTACTTTAATTTCAGAATATTACATTGGCCAGTGCATTAAGGGAAGGTATTGTGATTTTGATTCTTTAACCCATTTTCATTACGGTTAATATAAAATCCTTGGAAATGCCATTTATTTTGCTTTCATTTAATCAACTGAATATTGTATGTGGCAAGGAACCTACAGATGCTAAGGAACACAAGATCGGTTACAGAAGCAGAGACAAACAGGTATGGGGGAGCCAAGAGAGAGCATAGCCCCTAAATAAGCACATACGTTAAAGGAATGTGGTTCTCCTATTTGGCTCCTAGTTTTGCTACATTAGAAGAACATTGCTTTAGATAACAAAAACATTAAAGAGATCACAAAAGGAAACAACTTCTAAAGAGAAGGAACTGGGATGTAGTAAGCACTAGTTTGTTACAGAAAACAAAAGGAAGAGTTTGTAAAGATACAAGAGGACAGCAAAAGAAAGCATAAAAACCTTCTACCTCTCAGAAAACTTTTCTAGCTGTCAAATTAAAATTCTGGAGTATGAAAAAAGAACAGAAAATTAGAAGCTTAAATAATGCCATTATTATCATAATATCTGAAACAAAATACTCATACCAGAGCCAGAAGATTCACACACTATATTAAGGACAACTGAGTTTTAAACTCATTCTGCAAAAATAGTCTAGAATTAAGACAATTCAGTTTTTAATTGCAGTCTGTGTTTAGAGGGTCTAACTCAAGTTTTATTGTATATCCTAGAGATCCATGTTTCATTCAAATATTATAGAATTAAGGAACAACTTCCATTATCTATCACTAGATAGATAATGTTAAAAACTTCTAAGCAACTGCAAAATTGTTTTTCTCTCGGTATATTTGAATGTCTGAACTCTAAAAACAACACTCAATTACTTAAATGCTTTTATTAGGAAATACCATCATAAACAATCCAAGAAATGAATGCTGGGTTTTATATATTTATTTTTTAAATACAAAATTATACACAGAGTAGGTAAGAAGAAACTACTTTCACACAGCATTGAAACCCTTTCTTCAAAGTATTTGGGACCAGAGCTCCCCCCACACTAATTTTACTGTTACTTTCCTTAGGAAGAAAAATCAAATAGGGTCTGTCCAACTGGCCTATCAACAAGAATACAGACATTTTAGACCATTTTGATGTATCTAACATGAACCAAACCTACAACTGATTAGATACACAGCCAGAAATCATATGATGTCCTACTTAGAGCTTTCTCTGGTACACATATTCAAGAAGTTCAGTGAAGTTTCATCTGGGATTATGAGCACCTAAAGGCAAAACTTTTTTTCAAACTACTATCTTTCTTTTTCTGGACTATTTACAAGACTACTCTCTAAGGACTAATCATCTTTTCAAAGAGGTTTTAATTTTAAAAAGAATTGCTTACTCATGTAAGAGGGGTCTCTGGGCAGTTTCATAGGTAACTGAACAAGCAGGAGCCAGATATTTACATTTAATCTTGCTAGTAAAACAAAGGCTTAGGGAGGATGTGGGCTGTCTGTCATGCATGTGCCCTAAATGCATACATATACTATGAAATGCACAATCTATACTCTAGAAATGAAAGCATAGCTGTTATCATTTAGAATCTTGCACGTTTACAAAAACCATAGCAGTATTTCAGTTGTCAGTAACCTCTGCATTGGTGTTATCACTTGCTGTTCCATCTTGATGTTCACTCTGCCTTATTTTAGCAGTTTAACTGTACTCCTGTTTGACTGATGTTCCTAGAAAGTGATATGATTATAAGGAAGAAACAAAATGCAGTTGTTCTACAGTTGTCCTGTCACACTTGTTTGTAAATACGTATAAGATATTGAAAGTATGAAGTGTAAGCAAAGTCTTCTTTAAGAAAATGCAAATATATTGTTTAATTCTTTAATGTATTTTTATCAACAAAATAAAGAAAGTTCATAAATACTTCCTTACACTTAAAACCAGTTTCAGTGCTAAACACAGGTAGTACCCATCCTTTTAGAAGGACCATACCAGAGCTTCAGAAATGCAAAATTTTCATCTTCACCTTTCTAGTGATTAGAGACTTTCAGCCTTCTTTTTATAACTGTCTAGGATGCTGGTCAAGTCTGACAATAGATCTTCAGACATGAATTCTTCATAGTCTCTGTAAATTTTCACATTCTGTTCATCAAGGTATTTCTAGAAAAGAGGTAAAGAAAGCTTTATTAGCTCGATCATTGTCTGTATTGTACTGATTCTGCTAAAGCATTTTAAGCAGTCATGGCACAGGTTAACTGATTTCAGTTAAACACTTCCTGAAAGACCTCTACCAGAAGCAGGGTTAACATGACAGGATGTTACTGCTGAAACTTAATGATCAATTCTGATTATTTATACCAAAGGTTTTGTCAACAAATTTAACTAGAATCCGTGCACTCAGTGCAGCAGCTGCATAACTGATACTTCCTCAGAAAGATTAAGTTCTAGTTTCCAAATGTTTAACTGCAAGTGTCTCTAGAGAGATTTAACTCTGAATATCAAATTTTAGCTTACCGCTATGGATGCTATATGAGTAGCAATCGTTTCTATGAGACGACTCAAGTTACCACCAACTTTTCTGTTCTCTTCTGTTGTTGTTTGCAAAACAACTTGATATCTAAAAGGTAAAGATACTCAGAAGGTCATGTCCATAATTAGAGAATTCCTAGCATTTAAAAAAAAAAAAATC
The DNA here is from genome assembly GCA_013399875.1 of Gymnorhina tibicen. Taxonomy (NCBI): domain Eukaryota; kingdom Metazoa; phylum Chordata; class Aves; order Passeriformes; family Artamidae; genus Gymnorhina; species Gymnorhina tibicen. Next base: position 3,921,934 of record VXAZ01004522.1, read on the forward strand.
ACCTCAAGTCTGATTTGTCATCATGTTTGGCCATACTTTTTTTTCCTATTAGTATTAAGTTGAACCAAGTAAGAGTACACTAATACTCAACTTAAGAAAAAAAAAAAAAAAGGACTCTGTTGTGCTAACTGATAAGAAACAATGCACCTTAGAGTCAGAATACTCTTTCCAGACTTGGAGGTGTAAAAATTGTCACGTAAGTTTGGAAACAAACTAATTTCCTTGCTACAACCATATAAAAAAAAAAATTTACATGGAAAACAGGCATTCTGATACAGCAGACAAATATTCTAGCAAAATACTGTTGAGGAAGAATATTTCAGTTGTTAACTTGTGAAATAAATACGCTGAGATGGGCACATGCTGAAACAACTCTATGTTAGGTTCAAGAGTGTATCTTTATCCTTAAAGACCAAAGTCAACAAGAGGCAAAGACTGAAGTTACAAGTCTTACTGTCGTTGGAGATCATGCAATTCATTTGTGGCTTCACTGAGACCTTCATTGACACCACTCTCAAGTAATTGTTTATGCCTTTTTAAGGATTCCAGTTCATTTGCACATTTTTGCTCTTCCTCTTCTGTCTCCTATAGTCATAAGGAAAGCAGGGGAAAAAATTGCATATCTCAGGAATAATTTGGATTTTTTTCTTCTGCTACCTGATTACATCCTAATGCTTGAATTCAAAATTAACACAAGTAACTCCAAGTTCAGAACTGAAAAAAAACCCCCAAGGACATCCATCCCAAACCTAAAGTTTCAGGTATTTTCTGTATCATCTCCCTCCCTGAATAAGCCTAACCTTCTCTTTATTTCTTTAACCACATTTAAAGGCCTGTGTTGCAGGTATTTTCCCTTCAAAGTTAAACTCAAAAAGTATTGTTTAGATAGTCTAAATAGCTTAGAAATGGCCCATCATGAACAACTGTTTCTAGATTAAAAAAATAAAATCACTTTTGATTAAGAAAATAGATTTTCCTTTTTGTGTCTCAAAGAGTACAATTCCAAGTAATCATCTCTTCAAGGAGAATGACACTTGACACTATACAGTCCATAAAACCAAACAAAATTCTGCCATCAACTCAACATACAATTCTGGTAGATTACTGAAACATCATCCTTCAAAAATAATTTTAATACTTAAGACTTACAAACAGCATTTTAAAAATTACAAGAGGAATTACATGACTATGTCTTATTATAAACAGCCGGTGGCAAACGTGTATTTTATGAGCTTACTTTTAGAGAAAGGTACATGCAAGAGGCACAGATCAAAAGCTAAATTTCATGTGGTTTGAAAAAAATAAACTAAACTAATTGCCTTTAGCCAACTCAGCAGGTATTAGTAGTGAAATAACCCTGTTTCATGGCTGTAGCACAGGATTTTGGTTTTACAAGGGCATATATGGTAAACACTAGCTTAGTTCCAAGAACATTTTTCTGCGGGGCACCACAGCCCCACCAAAGCCACGCTGTCAGAGAAGTTGGGAGGTACCAAAATAGCCACTCAGTTGTTAACAGAGAGGGCTATGTTTTATTGCTGAACTACAAGTGAGGAAATAAAAGTGCTTTTATTACTGGATGCATGATTTATGATTTACAGGATCTGCTACAGTATGATGCCAAATTCTCTAACAATAAAGTGAAAACTGATTCACTTAGCAGTCAAATTGCTTTTCTGAAAAGAATGAAAAAATCCTGTAAGAGGAAGGGAAGAAGGCAAAGGCAGAGGCCCAAACAAAAATGCAAATCAAAAACTTATCTATAAATACAAAGATTAAGGATATCATTAAGGATAAGTTGTCATTAACCTGTAAGAAGTTTTACCTTAAGCTTCTGATGGTAAAGATCATCCAGCTTTTCAGCTTCTTCTGTTAGCATTTTCACACTGCGTTTCTTGTCCTCTACCATTACATTAACCTAGGATGAAAACATAAACAAGGAAATATAGTTCAAAAAGAATTCCAGCATACAAATCCATGCCGTCAGAAACAAAACCTGGTAGCTCAGAAAATAAAATTAAACTCGTTTAGGCTGGGATGGCATTAACTTTCTTCATAGCAGCCTATATCATTCTTTGTTTTGGATAAGGGGCTAAAACAGTGTTGGTAACACACCAAGGTTTCAGCTATTGCTGAATAGTGCTTGCACAGCATTCCAAGGCTTTCCATCCCTCCCAGGGCTCCTCACTGAGTAGGGTACGGATAGGCAAAAGATTGGGAACGTGCACAGCCAGGCCAGCTGGCCAAAAGGACATTCCATACCACATAACATCATGCTCAGCAATAAAACCCAAGGTAAAGGCAGAAGAATGGGGACATAAAATTCTCCCTCTTTCAATCCATCCCAAACCCAGTATTGCTAAAAATTTTCCTGATGACAATTTGTCAGTGATGGTAAGTCACACAATTGACTGGAATGGGCAACTTATTAAAAAAAATATTTCCTATGTTTATGGTCAAAATATGTAAGCTACATAAACTTTAATTCAGGGAATACACAATATTTCAACCAACAAAGACCCCAATTCTTAGAAAACCTTCTAGGTTCCATCACAATTAAAGCAGTTTTCTCACAGCTTCTCCCCTGCTACTTGTCCTCAGAAAAACCCCAACCAATCCAACCCAAACAAAAATCAGCCCACCACACCACACTTCGCCCATGCAAAAGGTTGAATGAAAGCAGCAGATAAGGTTTTAGGGTTGGTATCTTAGCCCTAATCTTCATTAACCAACACACCTGTTCCAAAGTATCTTCCAAAGTAATTTTCCGTTGAGTAGCTTTACTAATTTCTTCCTCGGTCTGGTTGATGATCTCCATGAGGGGAGCCTGTAATACACATACAAGAAGATCTGGCTAATGCAATTTGCTTATTTGAACCAAGATTCACCCCAGTACATTTTCCTTCTATTTTTATTTAGGTTACTGTAATCTCAAATACTAACTTTCTTTCATATACTAAAATGTCATTATGGTAACTCATCACACAAGCTTTTCAATGACATTTCATTGTGAGATTGAGAGACCTTTCCAGCATTTCCAAAGAAACACATTTTTTTGTGAGTGGTAACCAAAGCCTTTAGTGTTGACTCTACTTACCTTAATCTGAGTTCTGTATTTGACTAGGCAATTTGGTCCTGCCTCAGGATTAAACTGAATCTCAAAGTCGTGGCCTCTGGAATTCTCAGCACTTACTGGAATTAATTTTAGCTTTCGAGCCAGTTTATGATACTCTGCCAGTTGCATTTCGATCTGCTCAGAGGAGAGAAGGGCAGAAGTAATAGAAGATACGAGTGAAAAGCTTTGCAAGAAGTATTCATATAGGACTTTAAACAAGTTCCTGAGTTGCTCTGTATAGACATGATTCCTTGCTACACCACAGTATTCAAGAGCTGTATGTAATGCCAGTCCAGCAGTTTGCTGGATTGGGTACTGTTTTATGATTCTCTCAGACTGCTCAGTGAGGTTTCTCAGTGTATATGGCTGGCACTGAATGCTTTCACCTATGGTTTTCCATATTCATCTGCCATAATTTTTCCTGCCTCAACTTTTTGAGAATTAGCTGATTGGTTTAGTATTTTCCAGCTTGTTTTTACATCCTATGATCAGTCATCATGCAAATATGCCTTCTCTCATTAGTTTTGACAGCAAATGCCACACAATCTCATAACAAACTAACTTGAGCATGCCTCTAAGCGAAGCTTATTAAATGCTCTAACTTCTAATTAATGAGTGCTATATGCAAATGCTAAAGAACCCAAGTTTTTTTTCCAGTTTTATGTGATTCTTACTTGCACATGGGGAATTTAAGTTAATACAAGTGCTTGATAAAGGGTAACCCTGCCAAATAAATTTCAGAGTTTTTTCTTTACTTCTCCATCTGGCAAAGCAGAAGCTTTTAAATCCCATCACTTACAGGACTATCTTTTTGTTCTGTTTAAAGGGATTGAACTTGGACCTTGAAAGATGTTAAAACTTCTACATAAAGGACTAATTTGGCCCTAAGTGCATGCAAAGCTTTTGATTCAAATTCACTAGTTTTGCCTTACTTCCTTGCTATGAAATATTAACATCAGCCTGAAATTTCTTGTGTTATCAAAGCAATGGCATGCTAATGTTATCAAAGCTATTAATGCTGTAGCAGTGAGAGCTGACAGTGCTGCATATTCTAGCTACATCTCCTATGATGCAGAAAAAAAAAAAGAATCTATTTCCATTAAGCACAAAACAGAAAAAGGGCAAAAAAAAGAGAAACGTTTTTCAGAGATATTGTAAACAGAGGCTATTCTTGTCAGTTTTGCCTGGTTAGATACATGTAGGGTGTTGTTAGATTACTTAGCAATGAAGTTAGCAATACTCCAATTTTAAGCTTGCATGATGAAAACTGACAGCCACCTCTGAGTGTAGTGGGGTTTTCACATACCGCCTCTTTATTCCTAGCATATTTTAACTCTTCATTCCACAGCTGATGTTCTTCTGCTTCCACTTCCTTAGTCAGCTTGTTAATGGTTTGCTGCAACTCATTTCTCTCATGATTTATTCTCTGAATGTCCGCAACGGAGTACTTTTGGTTATCAAAGATGTGCTGGAGCCGGGCATTCTCCTGCTTCATTGCTTCTACTTCCATTTCTAAGTTCACAAAACATTCATGAAATGGACACAAAATGCCAGCCTATATACTTAAACCTAACCTCTGTATTTTATGAGTAAATAATATTTTATTATATATCATTATCATTTCATTACTCTAGTGTACTAACAGCTATTAGACAAAAAAAAAAAATCTTTATTAGCAATCTGTTCCAGAAAGTTTATTTGCAGCATCATCATACTCCAAGTATCTCACTCCATCCTCAAGCTAAGAATGACAATTATTTTAAGACTATTTCTAGCTTCAGTGTCCTGACTGTGATCAACCTGTGATTCTTACCTGTTGTCTCAACTTCATCATTAACACTTTCCATTTTTTGATCAAGGATGGCTATATGAGATTCCAGATTAGCCAAATAAGCCTGGTATTTCTGGACGTCTGCTTGAAGAGACGATTTCACGTTTCGCAGCGTTACTCTACGATCCTAGGTAATGGGTGAAAAAAACAACCACTGTTAGATTAATATAAAATAATGACTTCACTTTCCAGACAAGACAGTAGAGTAATTGGTCAATATCAATAGCATGAATATAAAACTAAAGAACTTTAATAATTTTTTATCTCTGTGACAGCTGAGTCAAGTCAAGCACCTTTAAAATAACAGCATAGAAGGCTAAAAAGATTCTTGCATTTCAGCATTAAGTCTCTCATTTGCATTAGACCCTGCATTTAGAAAATTATTACTACAGGTAGGTCACAACTTAAGTATAATAATATACAGAGGGCAGATAAAACTAGGGCATGGAAAGCTGGGAATAAACCCAGCACATTTTTGCTCAATTGGCAGGAGTCTCAGTTTGCCACCTGCACAGCCACTAACCCATTTTTAAACTCATGATGCATTAAAAGCAGAATCAGCTTTTCAAGTAAAACATTTTCCCTAAAATGTATTGTTACCATGAATCCCATGCCTCATACCAACACATTTAGAAAAAATAATGTTGAAATTTATATTTAAAAAAAGTGGTTCAAGTATTTTATTAATATTTCAGTCAATACAAGACCTCATTGCTTGTAAATATCTGCACATTATCAAACAAATCGTGACTGAACAGTCTGCAGAAAATGCCTTGTTCTATAATGGTATAGAGTCTGTAAAAACCTGTCCTAATTAAAATCTCAAAGCACGTAAAATAATTTTCCATTTGTAATGTATCATAAGTATCTTCATTCAGAAATGGTCAGTAATATAAAATTCAACTCCACCATAAAAACAGACACAATTTACTAACCGGCTCACTTTCCTTTTCTTTTTCTAGTCTTGCAATCTCTTCTTGAAGTCTTTTGTTTTCAGCTGCTAAACTTTCTATCTGGAATTCGTCTATATTAAATAAATCCTCTGGGGGAGAGGGGAAAAGAGAGTGGGGTTACAAATTAATCTCAATATCACCACCTCAGTATCTGAACGTTAGCTTCAGCACAGTAAATACTCATTATCTGGACAATTATTTTACACTAAAGAAATAACTAAAAACAACCAAGAAACCCATCAGAAAAACCTTTCATTAAAATGCAACCAGGCAAAATCCCCAAAACAAACAAGAAGAGAAACGGATTTCTCAGTTCTCATGTCAAAAACACTTCAAAGTCACTCCAATGAGTTAAGCATTTCTAAACTCTCATACAGCCCACACCACAGGGTAGTATACAAGTCAGACTACCTTGTGAAACTTGAACAGATCAAACTTATTTAACAACCTCTTTCTTATCCATATACTTCCTTGCCTCTTGAGACATCTTTTCCCTAACTTCACTTAGCCTTTGCCAAACAATGGGGTGATTATTCTTTCCTACTAATACCCAATAACAGTGTAGTAGCTTGTTTCCTCTCCAGCTGATGGTGTCAGTTTGCAAACAAAGTGGCCTTATTCTGGCTTTTCACAGGAGAGCAAAGAAAGTAAGAAATGTTTTTCTTCCTTGTTCTCAAATTTTGTTTGTATTTCTGTAGGTGGTGAAATGAGTGAGTCAAAAAAACCGAACAATTTTCCACCTCCCTGGAGACAAACAGGTGCATACTGAATCATATACAGGAACCCTCACAATATAGTTTGGAACTCTTGCAAACTGTTTTCAGAGCTTTCAAAGGCTGAACTTTCTTACTTATCAGGTGTGCATCCTCTGACAATATTTTTGGGTTTTTTACTTGTTAACTTTGTCAGACAGAAACAAGAGTCATCTGCATAGATAGAATTTGCATCTGAAGAATTGTATACTGGTTTTCTGCCACAAAGCCATTAAAAAAACAGGTGACAGCTGCAGCTGATAGCAAATCATGACCTATCCATCTGCACTGGCAAAAATATATAAAAAAAGAGAGAATTAAGTCGAAGTAACTGAAAGGTACTTAGGAGTTTAGAGTTCCCTTATCTCAGATCACTTTCACTTGTAAACTGAACAAACTGATGCTAGGAGAAAAGAAACCAGCAATACAATTGAATATTAATTAAAACTTGAAAACTTACTTAATTTTGACTGCACTTCAGCATCCAATTCTTCAAAAGTATCTCTCCCCTTCATGAAAAGCTCATAGCATTTCACAGAGTAGTCCATGAAAAGCTGAAAACAATTAAAAAATCTTCCATTTCAACAATTCCAAAGCCTGTAAAATATCTGGGTAGTCTAAAGCTATTCAATCAGTGGAATTAAACAGACACTAAAAATATCTTTCACTGTTTTGATTGTACTTCTGTAAAATTCAACTTTTTTCCTCCCTTTGAACACAGAATGTCACCAGATTATATTCAGGCAGAAGGAGGCATCTATAATTCACATTAAGAAAGGTCTGGAAATGCTATATTTTTCTGGGATATTTAACAAGGATTGTAGGTACAATATTTAAGAATTTTTTATCTTCACACATATGATTCTCTCAGGCTAGTTTATGGAAACTGTAGATCTGTTTAACAGACCTCTTCAGGAAATATGACCATTAAAATTCAGATCTGCAGATGTCAAAGAACTAATCTAGAATTAAAGAAAGGTTACCTAAAAAGAATTTGCTAGACACTAAGTTACTTCAGAAGCAATTACACCAGTGTTGTGAATTTTGTATCAACATATATGCATGTGTCAGTGTAGAAGAACATATTTAGTTTAAAAATATTTTTACTTGCCAACCATCAGGTTGTAACCTTAGTCCAAAATTATGATTTAACTTGATTTTTGCAATTTTCTAATTAAATGTTTTAGCTTATAATGCAACCCCTTCCAATCACCTGTTGTGAGTTAACACTGAATTAAATCTGAGTAACACTAATAATCTATGATAAATTAAAAAGAAAGCAAGCTGCTGGATTTTTAAGATCCCAAATTACATTGCCACCCAGTTTTGTGGCTCAGAAATAAAACTTTACAACCAATTTTTACATAGTGAACTATGTAGATATTGACAGAAGCCACTCTAAGTCAGTCTTTACACTGCACTGCTGTTAACTTCCAAAGTCTTGAGTGCTAAAGCAAAATACACCAGAAACTCTACTAAAACGATAAACAGCATAATGATTCCCTTTCTCCACAAAGGAGAACTGAAATGGTAGACAGTTGGAGAATAAGGCATTTCTGTTTAATGCCCAGTCTTCATCAACAGACTGGCCGTGATACCTGCTCAGGAAATAGTTCATCAGGCTTTTTATATAACGCTACTCTACTTCCTAGAAAGCGTTGTGAATATAAAAGCAAACAGAATCTATAAATACATGACACAGCAATCTAAACTGTATTTAAATTGTGTTGTTACAGCACATGGCAAAATTCAGCTGAGCAATTCTGATTCTAGTTTACTTTTTATGGTACCTTATGATGCACAATTCCATCATCTGTCTCTCCTCCCCAGCTCTGTCCTTCATCAAACGGTGGTGCACTTTCCCTCATTGCAGTGTACAGCTGAAAAGCAGAGGTGTACACACAAAGAGCAAATGTGAAGACAGCCTTTAGTTTTCATACTGGTTTCATGGTAAGAAGCAGAGTAACACTGGAGTAGGATTTCAGCAAGCAGGTTGTAACAAGCCTGTGCTTAGCTGACTAAACACACAGGTAAGGAGGCATGAACTGGACAGTGAACACTGCCAAATTGTCTTGTGTCTTTTCAGCAGAAAAGGACAGGATTTTCATGGGTGCTCAATTCAGCAGTGGTGAATTTCTGTCACAGATTCCAAATTTTGATCAGACCTGAGCTGGCAGCAACAACAGTTACCACTACTAAAAAAACCAAACAAAACCAAAACGAAATAAGAACACCCCATCCAAACACAAAACTTGCCACTCTGTATAAGAATCACAGGACATTTAAATAATTTCGATTGAAAATTCCATCCTTAGACTTCAAATTTAGGAGAGAATGGCGGATGTCAGAACANGAATCACGGGACATTTGAATAATTTCAATTGAAAATTCCATCCTTAGACTTCAAATTTAGGAGAGAATGGCAGATGTCAGAACATTTGCACTGAAGATACAATGTTCTATTCAGTGATTATACCATTAACTTCTCACATTTAATGTATGTATAAGTCAGCATCTCCCCTTTTTTATACATTAATTTATCCAGTGCATACATTTAAAGAAAGAAATTATCATAATATAACATGAAAAGCTCCATGTAAAAGTTACTAAAACATAAGGCTAAGGGTCAGCTCCTAGATGACAGCTAAGAACACCTACCTTTTTCTTTACATATATGTTAAACAAGGAGATTTGTAGAAAATATTTACTAGATCTGTATTGAAACTACCATTCCAGCCTGGAAACTGGAAATATTTATCTTAAGACAAATGTTACCTTGACACAATCAATTAACCAAACCAAAGCTGCTACAATCTGAGGCCAGGTGTGTGGTGCTCCCACGGTGTACATGGAGCTTTTTGACAGAGGAAAGGGGTACCTATAAGGCCAAAGAAAATACATTTTTAATGTGTTTTTAATAGCTGTGAACTCTAGTGATGAAAACAAACCAGCACATTTTGAAAATAAAGCAGCACATTTTTATATGTAGATGAAAGCACATAAGGAAGAGCAAACATAACTGTACTTTATATTGTTCAAAGGAAATAAGTCGAGTTCTTACAGCACTATTTTATTCAATTATCATGGGTTTCTCATTCTGTGATTCATAGAATATCTTGATTTGAAAGAGACCCCTAAGAATCAACAAGTCCAACTCCCTGCTCCTCCATAGGACTGCCTACAACTAAACCATAAGATCAAGAGTGTCATCCAGATGCTCCTTGAACTCTCAAAAGACAGCTTAAAGTGAGTTGTCAAAATTAGTCATTTTATCCAGAATTACACTCTTGGTGCAGCAGAGTGTAATCCTTTTCAACATTTCAAGATAGGTCAGGAGTTTCAAATGTTACAGATTAAAACAAAATTTTATTAAAGTGCTGAGAAGTGAACAAAACAGATTTACACCTACATTTAAGGCGCCCTGGCACTTTCACACCATCATGGGTTCAAATCTACAGGAGTAAAATACACTCCTTTGTTTGTTTTTTTTTAAACGAGACTGAAAATTCACAGTTATCAACAGGCAGAGGATTTTCTTTCTTGGAAAGCATTGGGGCGCTAATGATTTCAAACACTGAACAAATTCAGCAATAAACCACTCAGCTACTTAGTAATTTTTGTTATTTCCACACTCTGCTTTGAAAGCAGAATGAGAAAAATTGCAAGGAAACATATTTTAAACTAAATTAACTTAATCCAAAATTCTGGAAATTTTAGTTCTTAGATTCTAACAGAATGAACAGAAAGGTCTGTAAAAGAAAATTGTGTCTTGTCTTTCAAGGTTTTATACAAATAATCAATTAAATTTCACATTACAAGGCAAGATTCCAGGAGCTTATAGTTCTGCAAGTTCAAATATAAAATGTAGACTCTGACAGTCAGTGAGTAAACCTAGAGCTAAACAAAAGTGAAACAAAACAATCACAACATTGTACTTTTAGAGTCTCACCTGAATAAAGAAACCTATCCATTCTCCCCAACTATCAATGCAGAATTCTTAGCTTTTAAATTTCTAGCCATAGCATATCTATTTAGCCCAGGAGATTAACAATAATCATCTTACCCAAGCTCTTTAAAAACTTTGGGAATTTCCTCTTCAAATTTTGAGTCAGGCAGTTCATAAGAAGGGCAGAGGAATCTATATATAAAGATGAAGATTTTTAAAAAGTCCTTAACTGATGGAGATTGTAGCGATTTCATGGAAACATTAGGGGCATAAGCATTCTCAACGAGGAACTGTGGAAAAGAAACATGGAATACCAATCACTAAATAAAACTTAAGAGTTAAAACCAAGAGAAATAAACATGTCAATTAGTACATTACACACCTCATAACATACATGCAGAGTAAGTTAATATGTTACCTCACAAAGCTTCTTGATACATTGTTGGATGAATGCCTTGTCATGAAGGGGCCTGGGATCCTTTATCTTTTCTGTCCCGAACACATTGTACTGGCTGTTGCGTGACCCTCCAGCCCCACTCGCTCTAAGAACAGACAATGAGCACAGGTCTTGTGACAATATACATAAAGAAGAACTCTCTTAATGTTTAAGTCACAACAATTGCTATTTTTATGTTTTCTTTGCATTTGTTATACAAAGCAATACTTGAAGTTTTCTCGTAATTTAAGGTGATTGGAAAAACATCATGAACCTGGAAGCCACAAGCCACATGTACAACAAAGGCATTACTGCATCCTAGATGAATACTTTCTTCATTTTATTGAAAGAAATAAACTTTTAGAGAGCAGAAAAATACCCCAAAGATGCAGAAACAATCATGTCGGTGACTGTAAATAAAGACTAACATATTTAAGAAATATTTAAAAGGAACAGACCCTTGCAACATTGGGGTCCTATGAAAGAACACAGAGAGTCATGAACTAAGCAAAAAAATTATAGATTTTTGGAAGGTTTGTATCTTAGAAAGAAGAAACTAAGGCAGAGCATACTACAGATATCATTCTTCCTTAAACAGGAAAACACATTGAGATACTCTTAAGGTCTGCAGTGCGCATCATTCCCAAGAGAAAAAAAACAGCTCCCAAAGCAATTCCTACTCCACAGCATTATTGTTTAGCGATCAAGGACTGCAGGAAGGCAGACCTGAAGGTCTGCTTGCCTCAGCTCCATTATTCCCTATAACGAAAATCTGTCAAGAAAGAAAAATGTCAGAATTACGTAGGACAATTTTTGTTTTAATTTACAGTGCAAAGAACGAAAGCTATCCATACCCCTTCCCAAAACAGCTGACTTTTCTTTCTGAAGCTCCAGATGTAGGTTTGCTCATGCTCAGCTTCCCAAAGGTGCTTCTGTCCTTCCTGAGGAATAGAGAGAAGGATTCAAGTGATTGTTTCTACCAATTCGTCTTTTGCTCATGCAAGAACTATACATGCACTCATATATTCCTAAGCACCTTCATCACAGCAACATCTTAGTAAGGTCAACTGATGCACTCAGCCACCTCCTGAGAAACAAATAAGAAAGTGTTACCATTTGAAACGTGACACAGGTACACAAAAAGCTTAAAGGAAGTATTTTTGCAAAACTGGAGCACTTGTGCAAACATCCTTGGCTGCAAGGAGCCTTCTTTTCACTATTTCCATTTTTTCCCCTCAGTTCCTACTCACACACACTATGATAAATCTCTTCAAAATTAGTTTTATGTACTTATTTTTAGCAACTTGACCAGCAAGACTTACATCTGAGGTGTTTGAAGACCCATCTTGTTGTTGTCCTGCACTCTCAGTGCCATCATAGACTGCCGACTGCTGTTTCCAGCAATACTTGAGCTTCGCCTCATTGTGACTGAGCTGTAAATCACAATCCCTCAGTACTGAAAAGTCCAGGATCTAAGGGTATTTTCTTTTCTAAAAGCCACAATGATTTTCCAAAGGCTCTGAATAAACAAGTAGACCTGCAAATTGGACCAAAAAAAAAGAAGAAAGAAAAAAGATTGATTATGTTATACTCTAGAAATATATAGGAGCAGCCACAGTCTTTTAAATCAACTGTTTTATTGATGAAAGTGTCAGTGCTTATTCCAAACCCACTGTTTTGCCTTTCTTAATATTTGGTCACTTCAAGCCTACAGATTCCAAAAGCAAAAGAGCTTGAGAAATTTTTCAGTTCAGTCCACTGGGAAGAAGGCCATACTACCACAAGTGCTGTTTACAGCACTTCAGCCATACGTCAGCTCCTGAGCTGCTAATTCTGAGCCTACCCATTCATTTGCAAATGATCTCCCAGTATCATAGCACAATAGCTGGAAAACCTCTTCTGATAAAATATTATGGCTCTCTTCAGACTATGCATGAAGAATATAAATCAAACTGGAATATTAATACCATTGTCCGCACAATGGCATTAAGGGGGAATTTGAAGTAAACAGAATTAACTCAGGAAAAAATTGCCAGCTTCTGCCCTCTACAGAGGTTCTATTTTATTTGTGGGATGGGCTTAAATGACTGAATTATAACTAATAAAAACCCCCTCCATTACAAACATTACCAAAACACACTATTAATACAAACTGTATTTCATATTGCTTCCAGTTCCACTGCTTACAAACCACAACAGAACTTTAGCTCGAGCTCGACTCATAGGGCAGCATATTCATGACCTCACTGTGTCTGGGGAAGAAGCTTCTTTATTCCATTACTTTAACTGGGACCAACCACAGAGAGATTGAATTTTCACAAACATAGCAAGTTATTAGCTTCTAGAATCACAGAATCAATTAGATTGGAAAAGACCTGCAAGATCATCAAGTCCAACTTAAGACCAAACACCACATTGTAAGCTAGACCATGGCACTAAGTGCTACATCCAGCCTCTCCTTAAACGCTTCCAGGGACACTGACTCCAGCACCATGCTGGGCACGTGTGGTAGTTCTTTAAGCAATCTTAACACACTCATTCACGACAGCAGTCCATTCCAGTGTATAATCGCCCTTTCTGTGGAGGAATGCCTCCAACTGTCCCACCTAAGCCTGGCGCAGAGAGACTCGCTTGCTGCCGGGGAGAAGAGGCCGACCCCCACCCGGCTACACCCTCCTTGCGGGTGGTTCCAGAGTGATAAGGTCCCCCAGAGCCTTCTTTTCTCCAAGCTAAGCACCCCCAGCTCCCTCAGCCACTCCTCATAGGACTTGTTCTCCAGACCCTTCACCAGCTCTGCTGCCCTTCTCTGGAGACGCTGCAGCACCTCAGTGTCCTTCTTGTAGTGACGGTCCCTAAGTGGACACAGGACTCGAGGTGTGGCCTCACCAGTGACGAGTACTGCAGGGACTGTCACTGCCCTGGTCCTGCTGGCTGCACTGCTGCCGATAGAAGCCACGACACTGTAAGAGCAGAGTTCGAGCAGAGATTTAAGAGCAGAGTTTGCCAGAGCCAATACGCCAGTAGGAAAAACAAAGGGTAGGAGCGCGGCAGAGCTGGGCGCAGCTCCACCCACTCGCCCTGACAGCCCGTCTAAACCGTACCGAAGGCGACCGGGGGACTCAGCAGGCCGGCCCGAGACTCACCGCCGCCTCACGGACACCGGTCCCGGTGGTTGAGGGGGAGAGGGTGGGGGTGCTGGCGGTGCCGCTCCCCGCAGAGCCCGCTCGCTGTCCCCGCCCGGCCGTTACCGCCAGCGCGGCCACCGCCGCTTCCTCGCAATTTCAAATCCGCCCGCCCAGACGTCACCCAGCGCGTCACACGGAACTGCGTCACGCGGAATGCGTCACGCGGAACTGCGTCACGGCGGGGCGCGGGCTCAGGAGCGCGGGAAGGCGAGGGGAGGTGGAGCGGTGGGAGGTGGAGCGGTGGGAGGTGAGGGGAGGAGGATCCCAGCCCCCGGAAGGGCTCGGGGAAGGGCCATGGCCGTACAGAGACATGGTGGTGCTCGCGGTGAGTGTGTGCCAGGCGCTGCTGTGCCGCGACGAGCCCCGGGCTTTTCTCCAGCAGCCGAGAGTTTTTCTGGGGAAAAGCTCGAGCTCTCGGTCACTGTGTGCCCGCGGGGGTGGGAGTCGGCGCTTGGCCTCAGCAGCGCTGGGGCCGCGGCTGCCCCGGTGCCTGTATTACTGCTCCCGGGTGCCGTCGTGGTCATCCGTGTCTCTATATGTATATATATATGTGTGTGTGTAGATATGGTGTATGTGTGTGTATATAGTATGTATATGTGCGTATATATAATGTGTGCCTATGTATAGTATATATATATGTAATCTATACAGCATGTGTGTGACATGTATATACACGTAGTACACATACATATGGTGTATATACAGTATATATATATGCATACATACTAGTCATATAGTCATAGACGTTATCGGTGTGTCATAGTGCTGTTTTCTAACTTGTTAAAAAGAGTCAGAGCAAGTGCATACTGTATAAAAGTATATTAAAAAGTTATATAAAACTTGCTTACTGTAGAAAAAGAAGTGGTGTAGGGATGAACGTAATGGGGAAACCAGCTGGAGTCAGAAGTTTCAACAGTGTGTCCTGCGTGTGCATGGAAATGCCTGTCAGAAGGTAGGTGCTAATTTATTAAACAGTGATAATTCTGTAAAATGAATTGTTATAAAAATTCCCACAGGAGGAGGTTGCTCCAGGAAGTGCATATGGTTCATGAAAGCTACAGTGTCAGGGAGCTGATTTTTCATCCTGAAAAGGGGACTTAATGATGTCTGTGGTACATCGTCTGACAGTGGGATGGCTTGTGGATCATCTCTCTTTCATCAACCAGTGTGGCTATGAGATCTGTGACTCCTTTGCACACCCTGGTGGTGTCACTTGCAATACTTCTGTCACATCTACTGAAGACTGTCATAGTACTTCTACTTTTGCTGCCACCCTCTCATCAAGCGATGGTTCTACTTGTGGTCCTGGAGATGCCATAGAAACAGAAGGTAAAACAGCAAAAATGAGATACGTATTTCGGGAGGAGTTCTTTGATATTTCTAAGCCCCATATAGCTGCAGCTCCTGAGGAGCAGCTGTGTCAGGGATGCCCTGAGGTGAGTCTGACAGAAATAAAGGCCAACAGCAACAGAGAGGAACACCAAGAAGGAGAAAAGAGTGACACTGGAGATTCTGTTGCCACTGCTAGGAAGGTATGTTCTCTGTAACACAGTAAATTACAGTAATCCTTTGATAAATAATATACTGCTAACATTGTTTTGCATACCTCAGTC
This sequence comes from Gymnorhina tibicen, assembly GCA_013399875.1. Classification (NCBI taxonomy): domain Eukaryota; kingdom Metazoa; phylum Chordata; class Aves; order Passeriformes; family Artamidae; genus Gymnorhina; species Gymnorhina tibicen. The sequence continues at coordinate 3,937,765 of VXAZ01004522.1, forward strand.
TTTTGAGGTAATGTAGAAGGGTGGGAACTTGTGAGCATATTCTTGTGTCCCTTATGTCAGTAATGTGCATTCTTTGTCTCATAAGCAGTGGATTGCTCTCAAAATCTCCCGACACTGGTTGTGGTTAGGTATACAGCCTGAAACTGTGGTAGCTGTTGAGATTGTGCAGATTAGTGAGTCTGATGGTAAGAACAACAGCTTAGTATTTGATGTTCATTTGAGAAGGACAGTATGAATTTACTTTCAGTGTTGTTCAGTACTGTTCCATGTGGACAAAAGAAAATAAGAGTCGTGGATCTAAACCAATAAACGTAATCATGAAGGCATAGTGAATTTTTTTCTTTTATGGGTAAACTGCATTTGGCAGCTGAAACTTTTAGTATGGGAGGCATAAGTACAAAAACTGTGACATGCAGTAGGTACCTTCAGATCCAGGTGCCATGAATAACTTAACACAGCTTTAAGCCTCCGTACCTTGGGAGTGCCTGCAGCAGTGTAGGTATTTTCAGATCTTTTTGCTTGCTATTTGACTTGTACTTGTGGTAGAAAAAGAGATGGAAAATTTCTTCTGCTTTTGAAAAGGTTAATTTGTAATTCAGGTATGTTTGGGTTTTTTTTCCTTTTATTTCCTCATGGAATGATATGGGGGTTTTTTTGTTGTTTGGCAATTCTGCAGAAACGTAAAAGGAAATGTGTATTCAACCAAGGTGAACTGGATGCTTTGGAATACCATTCAAAGGTAAGCTGGAAAAAATGTATATTTTGCAAGTACATGATACCTGACTTTGAGCATGTGCAGAGTGGAGGGCATAGTTGCAAACAAGTTCTGTTCTTATAGCTTGTTCCACTGGTGCAGAGAAGGAAAGGGAAGGGAAGGTCAGTCTCTCCAATCCTGAGGTGAATAAGTGCTTACAGAGTAGATCTTCTGTGTAGATAAATGTGAAATTGCATCTGAGACATTACAAAGAGCTGGAAGGTGCATTCACGAGGTAACTTTGACTGTTATAGGTAACTGAACGTTATATTGTGATGAGTTGAATATTAGGAAGTGACTGATTTGAAACTGGCAGTGTAACCTGTTCTTGAGATCAGCTCATCTTTAGTGTCAGGACACTGAAGTGCTGAAGTTATTCAAAGCTTTTGTGACCAAATGTGCTTCAAAATATCTTATTCTGCAACTGAGAAAAAAAATTAATCTCTCTCTAACATTTTATATTGTCATACTAAAGCATTATGAAAGAATTGGAATTCAAGGCTGTATGCTTATGTCAGTGATGTACTGGTGAAGATACAACCGAATTGCACTGAAGCATATTAGTAAATCATAGAAATGCAATCTGTAGGTAATGTTACGACTTTCCCAAATAGTGATGTAAACCTGAACTAGGATCTACACTTGCTTTCTTTCCTTTAATAAAGGTGTTAGTCATATTGGGCTTTTTGTTTAATTCTCTTCCTCTTGAACTACATTTAGATGACTACGCTTTTTTTCTTTTACATGGCAACAGTCTTGTAGTAAACATGTACAGTTTGCTGATACACTGTAGAGGTCCTGTGTTATTTTTGTGAATAATCTATGTGTGTGCAGAATCACCTTAAAGCAGAGAACTTTGAAGTTCAGCATCAACATGAGTATGAAAATGTTTAAGCTAAAATAAAATTATTCAACAGTAGAAATGAGGAAAGAAATGAAGAGAGTAAGTTTGATGTCTTGGAGGCTTGTGTAACTTCAAACGATGTTTGGTGAATATGTGGAAAAGACAGAGTTTGGAAAAATCTGTGACCCCAGTTAGCTTCTTATATCATTCACAGATTAGAAAGTATTGGGTTTTTACTGTATTTGTGTTGATAAAGGTTATAGCTCTGCAAGTCAACCCAGATTATTTTGGCACTTACTTATATCTGTAGACTCGTTGTCAAAAAAACCCCAAACAACCCCAGTTTTGTTTCTGCAAGAGAATCCATTTATGCATTTCAGCTGTTGAATCCATTTATGAATTTCAGTCAGTGTCAACATAGGGAACAGTACAAAATATGCTAAATTCCTTCAGCAGCTATTTGTTAAAACTACTGCTTTGATTGCTTGATAGTCAAGAGACTTTGTCCACTTTGTCCACTTGTGAGTTAACACATGCATGTAAGAAGATATAATTTCTAAAGATAAGATTATTAATTCTGTTGAAGCAGTATGAGCTTCTCTTACCACAAACCTAGGTACTAAAAATGTATGAGACTGTACTCTCTGGTATCTAGAGGTGGCGCTATTAAATTATTTTAAAAAATTTTTTCTTCCCCTGCCACTAATCTGGGAATTGTAATAAAGAGTATTTTGTAAAACCCTCTTGTAATCTTGAAGATTTTGTAATCAGAAGCTTTTGAAATCATGATACGTATTTGAAACCTTTATTAAAGCCACTGTAACTGACTATGTTGTTATTGTAAGTGGACAAACCCACCTCACTGACAATCAAAACTCATAAAGGCTTCATGATTTGGAAATAAAATGGGTCTCTTAATTTTGTGAAGGGAAGGTGCTGAAGTGAATGACAGTGTATATAGATCCAAGAATCTTGTCATCCTGGACTAACAGACTATTTGAGAGGTTTCCCACTTAGAAAAGTTGCAAAAATAAAATCTTGATACTTTAATTTAACTTACTGATTGTACTTCTATATTACTGTAAAATGCATAAACTGTTGTTTTATGAAGTGAATTGAAGTGTGGAAAATGACTGATTTTTAGATTCCAGTATACAGCTCAATTAAAAATATGTTCATGGGCACAGTAACTTGAAATTAGATTAGAATTTTAAATTAAACTTCAGATAATTGCTTTGAAATTTGTATTTGGTTGAAGCAATAATACTCCATCTCTCTTCTCTGAAATGTTTTATTGAGGACTTTCTTACTCTTTCTTTCTCCAGCCTTCTAATTATTGTAACTTTACCAAAAACAAAAAGCCAACAACAGAAGTTAGCATGGTGTCCTGATTTTGGCTGGGATAGAGTTAGTTTTCTGCTTGGTAGCTGGACAGCTAACAAAGAAATCTATCTGTGATGGAGTGGAAATGCTTCAAATGAAAAATAAACCCAAATTTTTTAAAAAGCCTCAGAGTCAACATATTAAAAGCTAAAGGCAGACATGTTGCCCAAATGTCTGCACCCAGCTGCAGCTGCTTTGTCTCCCAGCCTGGTCAGGCTAGCTCAGAAAACATCAAAGGTTCTCATTTTGGATTTAGAATGAAGATAATGTTCACAGCAACAACTGAACCATCACTGTGTTAAGCAGTGCTTACCCTAAGTCAAGGAGTTTTCAGTTTCCTGTGCTCTGCCAGTGTGCAAGTGCACAAAGGAAGCTGGGAGGGAGCATGGCCAGGACAGGTGACCCAAATTGGCCAAAGGGCTATTGCATGCCAAAGGATGTCATGCTCACTATATAAATGATGAGAGTTGGTCAGGAGCCATGGATTTGCTACTAAGGGAGGGGCTGGACATCAGTGATCGTATTGTGTGTCAGTTGTTTCTCTTGGGTCATACTTCTCTCTCTTCTCTTATTTTAATAACAAAAATAATGATGATAATTTAGTTTCAGTTTTTAAACTGTTCTTATTTCAGCCCATGAGGTTTGCTTTTTTCCTTGGATTCTTCTCCCCACCAGGGACTGGGAGGCATGGGGTGTGAGTGAATGGCTGTGTGGTACTTGGTTGCCAGCTGAGGTTAGACCAGGACACACACCTTATTATCATGCTTTTGTAGCTTTTGAGCCAATGATCTCAGTAATTGGCAAGGATCCTTTTCCCTGCCTGCAGATTGATAATGTTTTGATTTCAGTTGCATTCCCTGGTCAAGTAGGTAATTGAAAGATCTTTTCTTTTTTCCTTTGTTTTTTTTGTGACCATGCAGGTCAGGAAGCTCATTTGGGAAGGCACTTTGCATTTAGTCCAAGAAGGACTCAAAAGTGGTTTTCTTCACCACACTACTGCAAAACTCAATTGCAGGAAGAATAATGTTCCTCAACACGTTGTGTGTGGGTTGGCTGAATTATGTGAAATGGCAAAGCAGTTTCCAGCTATGAATGAAAGTGACCATCAAACTGTACATGTGCTAGAGGATGAAACCTCCCGTCCAGAGCAGGACCTGCTCTCGTGTGTTACGGAAAACAGCTCAAACTGTGCAAAGATAATTGTGCTAATGGGGCAGAAATACTTGGTACCACCAAAAAGCAGTTTCCTCTTATCTGATATTTCATGTTTACAGCCCCTGCTGAACTGTAAGTATCTTCAGGTGTTGGAATTTACCCCTTTTCTCCTGCTCAAGAAGGGCAGTTAATGTGAAGGTGCCTCAATGAAGAGGTTTTAGCGTACAGCGTTTCACTGATAGCAAGTGCTGCTGCAGGCTTTCAAAGTGATATTTCTAACTTTGTGCAAATAGGTAAGGACTTTCAAAGGAATCTTGTTAGGAGATCATGTCATGAGGGGATTATTTGTCTCCAGGAGGCTCCTTCAAAAATTTCAGCCAAAATATGAGAGTTTGTGGGCGTGTTCTGAGCCACTGTCAGCATAGAAGTCATGTAAACACATTAAACTGGGACTAGCTGTGCTTCTGGGTCCCTATCCCACAGGAGGAGGCCTTAGCATGGTTAAGTCCATGCTGCTGCTGAGGTGGTGGTCCTGCTGTCTTGATTTTTAGCTAGATTAGACCATGGGAGAGGGATGAGATAATGCACCTTAAACCAAATGTTCACTTACAGATTCATCTTGTTTAGTGGCAGGGTCTTTTTAGATTGGAATTAACTGGTTGTGGAACAAAGCCCAGTATCCCCCAGGGAAGGTAACAGTTTGAGAGGCTCTTGCACCCAGTTAGAGGGGAACACCACTTTAGTAAGGCCACAAGTAGCAAGCATGACTTGACTTTTCAGCTGCTGTATTTCACAGCTGAGAGTATTGGCTTAAGCCAAAATCAGTGAGAAGGAAATGGGGGGATTTTAGAACAAACAAGTCCTCTATAAAAGTAGATCAAAAGCTATCCGAGCCACTATCCCCAGCCCTAAGCTGACAGCATGCATCAGTCTTCAGTGCCATTACATTATCTTTCAAATTGACCTTCATAATTATTATTAGTATTATTTTTATTACTATCAGTCGCAGCTAGGCTTTGTCAGACAGTCTTACAGGAAAGATGTCGCCTGTGAGCAACAGCTGGGCATTACTGCTCTACCCTCTAGTCTGTAATGATAGAATTTTTAGTTGCACATGAGAAGAGAGGAAGCATATATAACTTAGATGTTATTTTTTTAATACTGTTTTTTATTGATAAGACATTCAGGAGGTAGAATCTTACTATCTAAATAATAATTTTGCATTTGAAGTCCAGAATCTAGCCAGTTAGCTGTTTTCATCTGTAGGAAAGAAGGAAGATTCTTTTCACTCTGCTATCACTGTGCACATGTAAGATAGCATGTTTGGATTCTCCAAGAAGTTAAAGAACAGTCCAAGAAATCTGAGCAAGCGCTTTTGAGATAAGCAACAATGAATGTTAACATAATGCCCTGACTGTAGATTATTTTTTTTAAAGTCTGCTGTCCATTTTAATTATTATTTTTTGTCTTCCCTTTTACCTGCCAAAAGAGAAGTAATTCTTGCTGGTCAGTCCACTGTAGGGATAATACCTCCAGTGTTAAATGAATAAGACGTAGTAATCACATTTCATGAACATCAAATACTAAGCTGTTGTTCTTACCATCAGACTCAGTGAAAGAACAAATGCATTTTCTGGAGAAATAAAATTGGAGAGTTCTGTTTTTTCATGAATGTGTTCTTTATCTTCTGTCCTCCAGCTAAAGTAAACTCAGTTTCTTCCATGAAAACCCTTTCAGTTCTTTTAGTCTTGTTCACTGATTTCCATTTCATACGCTCTGGCTAGCTATCTGTCTCACTTTACCTCCAGTAGTGCAAGACAGTTTTCTAGGGCTGGCTTGAAGCTCTGCAGGTCCCTGTTCACCTGATGAAAGATCAAACAGAACTGGACTCTTGCATTCAGGGCTGCAGTTTTTCGCTCAGCTGGGTACCTCATCACATAGCTTCTGCTGGGAAACTTCGAGAAATTTTTATTTTTTAAAACTTGCACACTGCTATCCTTTTCTTTTTCTGAAAGTCCTAAAGATAGTAAAAATTTCTTGGAGGGATCTGGCACAGATCACATAAAAGTCCTTTCCTTAGGTAATCAGCCTAAAAATATCTGAATTTTCTGGATATAATTATCCGAATTAAAACAAGCATGTCAAAAGTCTTTTAACTTCTTAATTGGAAAGAACAGAAGAAATTTGCAGTTTTGCTGTATATCTGTTTTAACTCATAGATATTTTTTTAAAGCTAATTTACTGGCTTTTCTTTTTTTTTTTCTTTAATTTCACTTGCCAGACAAGAAAAAATATGATGTAATTGTGATCGATCCACCATGGGAGAACAAGTCAGTTAAAAGGAGTAACAGGTATGTTTTATAGTAAAATCAAACAAATTTTGTCATTGTAGCTTACAGAGGGTAACTAACATTTTAATATATTGATGCAATCCAAGACCAATATATAACTCTTGAGACTGTAGCTTAAACTTGTAAATATTTTGACACATGCTTACCTTCAAGTCTATGGCATGTCTTAGGTATTTCACTGAAATGTCTTGGATACTTGGCATATAAAATATTTGCAAGAGTAGATCTTAAATTACCTAGCTGGTGAGAGAATGTTAGTCCTTGAGACTTAGAAAGAAAGTATGGATTCAGCTGTTTTTTAGGGCCCAGATCACGCAGATACTAGTTTGTAATTAATAGGGTTACTTCAGTGGGCATAAAGCTAGATAAGTGTGTAAGTATTTCCAGGACTGAAATCTTGCTCAGAACTTTGAGTGGATTTTTATTTAATTTGAGTTGTAGCTTAAGCTTAAGTCTAATGTTTAGAAGAATGTGATAATGCAGCAGTAAAATCCTCTAGTGCAGAAGGAACTCTGAGTGCTGTAGTTTATGAAGTCACTAACTTAAATTTTTATGGGCTTCCTTCACTGCTGAGTAACATCATGTTTATGCCAATGGAGTCCTCTTGATTACCATAGAATTATATCCATGTGAAACAACAGTAGACAGGAAATATGGTCTTACAACTTTCTAGAATAAAGTTCACTGCAGCTTTTGAAGCTTGTTATGAAGATATAGTTTGAAGATGCGGGGACTGATTAGTAGTCTTCCCTTTGAAAGCCCTCCAGAAACCTCTAGAAATTCTTGAGTTGAATTCATTCAAATGTCTTTCTTGAGTATATAAGGTACTCAGAGAAGAATTGTAGTTACAAGCATAAATTAGCCGCCAAGATCCTCTCTCCCTTATAAAATAAAGGCAAAAAGTGGAGGAGCTATCACTGCTCCTAATTATCTTGTTGGCAGCTAATCATTGTGCAGCATTTCTCATCTGGGTGAATCTTTTTTCCTCTGGACAGTCTAGTCCGGGAGGTATTTTGGATTTTATCCTTGTTTACTGTTTCTCACTGTAGCATTGTGTAGGGTCCTGGGTACCCACATGGAACTGCAGATTTTTATTAGGCAGTGTGCCAATATTTTTGATGCTGCAAATGTGTAGGTTTCATGAGCTACAGTTTATTAATAGTGTAGAATTGCATCATGAAAAAAAATCATAGAACAGGATAGGATCTGGAAAGCATCCTGGATTCACCGGTGTAGCATTCAGTTAGCTCAGAAAAGTGCAGAATGGTTTTGAATAACCAGAGAACTTCTACCATGGCTGATAATTTTAAAAAATGAATAACTTCTTAAAATAATTGGAGAAATTATTATCTTTTATGACCTCTTAACTTGCCATTCAATTAGTGTTGCCCTTGCAAGTGACTCACTTGTCATTGTCATTCCGTAGAGGGATGCCTATGAGAAGTGAATAGTATTACATTGCCTAAGAAGCTACTGTTCGCTAAATAGCTTTGTTCTGGCACAAAAGTGAGAATATTGAATTACATATGATAGTTCTTAAATGAAACATGAGCTTCTTAACTTCTTCAGAGTCACGAGTCATAATGCTTTATTTTGAGGAATAGTGGAAATATGTAGTAAAAGTTTCTGCTCAGTAAAACTTAAGTACCTACTGTAATGATTTTATATAAAATCCATCAGGTTTGTCCACTGGGTGTCAGTGTTGAACTATTTTTATGACTTAGATTGTCAGGAGATAATTCTTGAAGTGACTGGTCTGTGTAATGTCCTTATCCATTTGTGTTGCTTTGCAGTTTTTATAGTTGGTATATGCTAATTTGCTTTCTCACTGTATTGGCATAGGTACAGCCACTTGTCTTCGTGGCAAATCAAGCAGATTCCTGTACCAGCACTAGCTGCTCCAAATTGTCTTGTAGTCACGTGGGTGACTAATAGACAGAAGCACTTACATTTTGTTAAGGATGAACTTTATCCTTATTGGTCAGTGAAAACGCTTGCTGAGTGGCACTGGGTAAAAGTAAGTTCTCAATTTGTTTTGTTGTTTTCTTGGAGACTGAGAGGACTTGCACTATGACACTTTATATTCTTCTAATTTGTCTATTTACTACCATGTGCTTCTGTATTTGAAAGCTATGATATCATCAGTCTGCTCCATTTCATAAAAGAAAAGGTCTTGGAAAAATATGGGATATTAAAATCTTCTATTGTGTATTTTTAACTCTTTTGTGTCAGATTACTACAGCTGGAGAATTTGTATTGCCTTTGGATTCTTTGCACAAAAAACCCTATGAAGTTCTTTTATTGGGGAGAGTTCAAGGAGATGTAAAGGAAACTTCAAGGTATGTCAGAGTATTTATGGTAAATGTCTTTTTTGCCACTGCTAGGATTCCCTCTGTATGTATCACTTACTCATAATGCTATATAATGTCCCAAAATCTCTTGGCTGATTGTGGACCTAAAGATAGCCTTATTGGCTTTGGAATAAGAGAGTGCCTTAGTAAGATTAAAGAATGGAACCCCCTGTCTGTTCCTTACATCTGCTGTGTTGGGGAACTGGCTTGGACAAAAGCCTCGTGAACAGGCCTTCCTTTGCTGACAGGTTCTCTTGGGCCACGAGTCCTTGGCACAGGCTGATGCCATTTTGGGGATCCTGCTGTTGTTCCACACATGAAAACATACAGAACTGCATCGTTTGTTCTGAATGGCTTTGTATGGCTATTGTTAACCATGTTTTGTCTAAAGCCTCAATGATTTCCTAAACTGTCATTTTATATATAACATCTGAGCAACATTTAACTTCCCTTGGACTTCCCTGAAGTTTGTGAATGAACATTCTGTGTGTTACCTCCTATATGAAGTAGCTCTGTGAGAGTTGCAGCATCATATTGGGTAGCATTCATTCTCATGTTTCTTTTCTTGTTCTGATTTATATGACAGGAAATCTGAAGGTGTTGTTCCAATTCCAGAGCATCAGTTAATTGTCAGCATACCCTGCAGTCTGCATTCACATAAACCTCCTCTTGCTGGTACGTTTTGGGTTTTTCGACTAATGTTTCTGTAGTGCAGTGGATGTGAACATTTCTTTCTGGGATGTACCTAGAAATGCCTTAATTTCCCATTTGCCAAGCAGTTTTACTGAACAGAACTTGGAGTTCCTCAGCATTTCTAAAAGTGTTCTGAAGCACAGTCTTGGTCTCTGAAAATGAACATGAAAACTAGAACTTCAAGTATTACTGTGTGAACATTTTGGGTAGAAAAAATGTTGCCTTTTTCAAAATTTGTCTTTTAAACACTGCCCAAACAGTTTTACAGATACTTCATATATGAAGTTATGACAAATGACCTAAAGTACTTTGTGAGGGAGAGAACTTTGGGAATACATAAAATAGGAAAGCAGAAATCTCTTTCTTTATTATGTCATCCTGAAATAAATGTTTACATTTGTGCATGAATTGATTATATGCCTGCAGTACAATTATGCCTTTAAATCCAAAAACTTAATTATTTTAAGACTGGTAATAAGAGGCAACAAATAAGGCATGCCCTGCTTGTTTCTGAGGATTTGTATTTCACTCACTGAAATGATGCAGTAATTCCAGCGAGCCAGTTAGTGTGGCTATTAATTCAACTTTTTAGAGTTAGTCCAAAGAATTGTTCTGGAGCACTTTGACTAATTTTGTCAATAGGAAGTGATACTTCTTTTATTATTACAGCGCCTTAGAACCTTAAAAGGCTGTGGTAAGAAATATATTTAATAACTCTCACAAAAACGATTTCATCTTCCTCCAAGGGGGAAGCTCAGGATGAGTCTGCAAATATTCCAGGTGTTTTGTATTCACATCAGAAAAGGCAGATAGAAGAAATGTTTAATGCTCTTGGAGAGGAGACGTGTCACACTTTGCTTCACTGATATGCTTTCCTTTTACTCTTCCCAAGGGGTAGAACAACTTCTGATCTGAATAATTATTGTACATTCAGGGATGCTCTAAAATTTGTGTTTGGGGGCTTGTATTTATTAAATTTACATATCTATACATACACACACACACCCCTGTTAAAAACCTAGTAGAAGGGACATACTTTGGTTAGCTAAAAATAGAAAAAGAAGAAAGGCAACTCTAGGAGGATCTTTTTGCCATCCTGAAGCCACATCTTTAAGAATTAGGGCTACAGCAGGAGGTATATGTGTTGATTTAAACTAATGAATGGTTGGGTGGTAATTTATGAGGCAGTTACCTAGGGCCTCTTTAGCAAGCCAATACTTAGCAGCAAACTTGGGCACAAACACGAAACTTGTGAGCTATCCAAGGGTGCAAAACAGCAGTTTGTATGTGTTACAGAAAATTCTAGTGCAACAATGGTCCTCAGAACAATTCTTTTGTAGGGCAGAATCTAGAAACTGGATTGGAGAATGCTTTAGATGTTATAGCCCTGAGTGGACTTTGAAAGAAACTGTCCTTGCTAATTTCTTGTGCGTATTTCTTAAGTCTTCACTTGAGTGATGGGATTTGATACCATTGTGCAGCATTTATGTTTCTCTTTGAAAAAATGAACTTTCTGTGGAGCAGTATCAATGATTTAAAAGGTTTTTCTGAAAATCCATGTGTATCCTAGAGTTTTTTGGCTGTTATGTAATGAAAAGGTAGACCATAATGCAAAAGCTGATTGCTGATGCTTTGACTTCTGTGCTGTACAAGGTGTTGCTTTCATGACCGGGTAATATTCTCAAGCAGCCAGTAGAGAGCAGCTGAGCTACATCCTAGAGGGGTTCAGAAGAAATTTGAACAGAAGCAGAGATTTGGCAAGGGGGGAGAAGGACACTTGATGAGTCACACACATTCTTTATGCTTTATTTAAGTAGTAACAAAGCCAAAAATATTAGTATTTACTGATGCTGTCTGGCACTTTGTTTCTTATTACAACAATAGAGGTTGTATGTTGGTACATATGTAGCCACTTAATGACTGATTGTAACAGTTTATCTCTCTGGGGGAAGAGAAAGATGTAAATTAAAGTAAGCCATCAAAAAGAGATGTTTGTGTTCCTACAGTGCATTTAACCATGAAATTGCAACTGTAGGGGTTTTTGGTGATGCATGTGCTGTGTTCGATGCTTAGAGCTCTAATATGTCATTGTAAATGTACTTAAGCTGCTTTATGCAAATGTGTTAAAATCAAATTTTATTACTCCAGGTTTGGAGTCAAATAACAGCAGGTTTTCTTCCTAATTCAATTCAATGTTGCTCTTAGAGAACACAAAAGATATTCTGTTACGGAGATGTATGAAGTTCTGCATAACTTCACCTTTTTTTCTTTTTGTGTATTATAGATTGTTCTTGTTATAGCCATTGCTCTTCCAGTTTTTAAGTATATGCATTTATTGTTAGAAAATAATACTGTTGTGTAGGAGTTTGCCTAAAAGCACTGGAATTAATTCTTGGCTATGTTCTAACCAATTTGCATATATCCAGTAGAACACTGCAATGAGAAGTCATGGGAACTCCCTCCTCCTGTAGCAATGATGACTTGTTAGGCCATGTTATGAAATGTTTTCTTGGAACTAAAGAAAAGTAAATGCCCTTTATTTCCTTATGTGCCTTGTGAGCCCTTACTGTAAGACTAATTGATAGGTGCCTCAGCATCTGGGTTTGACTTGAAGCTCAGGAAAGATGCAGTGCTGTAAAGCCATCTTTGAGCTGGATTTCAGATCGTTTTCTGGTCCTACTCCGTTCAGGGTTTAGACAAATTGGGCAATAAGGATCTCTACATTGCCAACTCCTTTGAAGGGTTATTTTAAACTGAAGTAAGTGTGTGCTTTGTGCTTTGCATGGCTCACCGATCAGGCAGTGAAAAAGCAGACAGTCGTTTTCACTTTATATATCCAATTTGTCAATGCAGAACCTGCTTTTTCGGCAGTGGAAGTTCAAAAGATAAAGAACAACTGTTGCATGTTTCAAAGATAATTCTTTTTTTTGCTCATCTAAACATTTTTAGGAGCATGCATCTTCAGTACATGTTTGGGATTATGAGTACACAGGTATGGCAAGTCTCCTGCCTGACCACTGGATTGCACTTCAGAATGAAATGGGTTTTATGGAGGTGTTATGTCTGCCAGCTGGCTTTGTGCTGGCTTCACACGTCCTAGGGCATTAGGTGCTCAAATATAAGTACCTCAGTTGCTGTCATAGTGTTCGTGACACCTACAGGTGATAAAGAATAGGCTGTTTATCATCTATTTAAACTGTTTCCTGTCAGTGGTATCTGTAAGTGGATAGAAGCAATTGTGTGCTGGGATTTTTCTTTCCAATCTATTTCTGTGGTAGAAAAACTCAATATTTAAGTTCTCAATTGATGTAGCTCCTCTAAGCTGTTTTCAGAGGAAAAAACCCCAGGGGTTTGCTTGAGGGCTGCAAATCAGATCCGTATGTGTTAAGATAGCCTACTGGTGATGTAAGAGTCTAACAAAGAACCCATAATTTGTAGCTTGAACACTGATTTTTCCTATTTTAAGGAAACCAGCGTAATGAGATTTTAAGCCAAAAATTCAGCTCTCTTGATATGGTAATTTTCATTGCAGTGCAAGTTACTGCCTGATGTGATTATGTAAATGCCTACAACCTAGCAATGAAGAATCATACTATAATGTGATCTTGAATTATATCTAATACGTCTCTTTTTTTAAAAAAAAAGCCCTCTAAATTTTAAAAAGATGGTCTCTCTGGCAGAAGGAGAGGGGGAGATTCCTGGGACTTCCTTTTTAAATTCTATAACCAAATTGATAGAAAGACTGGCACATGTTTCCTGTTCTGCTGAATTGATCCATTTCTTGGCTACCCCTTTTTTGCTTTCTGGTGAACCAGTCTTTGAGGTTGGTTGAATCACGGAAGTGTGCTTTCCAAATTTATTCTTTTAGGCATGAAAGTTTTTGGTGCTTGTTAAAACTGCTTTGGATTACTGAACCTGGTGCTACGATGATATTTTTAACCTATGCATTTTAAGATCTACCACCTCTCTGGGCAATCTGTTCAGTGTTCAGCACCCTCATTGTAAACAATTGTTTCCTTATATCTGGTGTGAATTGATGCTATTTTAGTTTCAAACCTTAATCCTTTGTCCTATCGATGCAGGCCCTGATAAAATAAGTTTGTTCCCTTCTTTCTTGTAGGCCCCATTTAAGCTTTGAAAGGCCACGATAAGGTCTCCCTGGAGCCTTCTCTTCTTCAAGATGAACAACCCCAACTCTCAACTTGTCCTCCTAGGAGAGGTGCTTCAGTCCTCTGATCAAATTGGTAGCAAATTATGCACAAGAAATCCTTATCTTAATGGAGCTGGAAAAAGAACAATAAATTTTACCACTTTTTTTATTATCATGGGTTTGCAAAAATGGTATTAAGCAGCTACTCATAAGTGGTGTCTAATTAGATGAACTCCCATGACACCAAACAGTGCGTGAGTTTTCTGTCAGAATGTACATTTTCCTCTAAACTTCCCAGACTCTTCTCTGCAAATGCTAGATTTGTTTAAACATTTTATCTTGCCTCTAAAAGAAGCAGATTTTTGGAATAAGATTCCTTCTGGTAGCAGTATTTTTTAGATTAAAAGCTGCCTTGATGATAACCCATCTGAGACATTCATATGACATTTGTTAACAACTGGGAGAAGGAGAATAGATTTTTATGCCATGTCAAAATACAATAAAGCCTGGAAATACCCATCACAAAATATTTACAGTAAAGTTTTTAATATATTGGAGCTTAGGAAAAGGTGATCAAGTAGGTAGGAAATGCACCTGGGGTTGGCTAACACTAGAAAGTGAAGTGGATGCTCATCTTTCTGCAGTGGGAGCAATCCCTGACCTGATCAGCTGGAGTCTCACACAGGGAGTCTGTGACTGGCAAACTTGATGCAAAAAGTCAGTACTTGGATTGCACCAAAAAAAAAGAAAAAGCATTTCCTCTCATACTTTGGTGTATGCTGACTGAATGTGTTTTTGCTTTCTGCAGTGATCACATCTGAAGAGACTGAGTGAAGCAGCAAAATGTTGGATTTATGAGGTGTATTTTTAAGTGACAGAGATTCAGAAATCACTGGCAGATCTGATCTAAAAATGATCAAGATATCCTTTGGAAAGGGGAATATTTCCATAATTTTTCTTCTTTTATCTCCAGCAACAAAACCAAAAACTTAACATGCAACTTCTAGTATAGATAAATTTTTCAGTCGTTCTGCCTTCTCTGTGTTGGGTGCTCCTTAAAACTTGGCTTTTTCTCGTGCATGTTTTTGTATGCAATAACTTTGGAGCTATTTCATGAAACCTAGTTAAGGAGTTGCTTGAACCAGCCACAGATTAAATGACTCTGTATGATGAGTAACACATTTAACAATAAACTCTTTGCAATAATACTTATCAAGCAAAATGCAAGATGTTTTTCTGTCACTCCAAGAATACCAGTCATGATCAGTGACACAGTTGATGTTAATGACAGGCATCTTTGTATTTGGATTTAGGCAGTAAAAATGCCTAACTGTAAAAGAAATTTGAGATTTATGTTACTGAATGATAGTAAAAGAGTTATAGAAATATCTCTTCAGCTGCCAAGTTGATATTGAGGGAAAAAGTAGTTCCTGCATTTTATAGCCCTTTTAGTGCTATGCTTATTTAACTGGTGTTTGTTATTTTGTCTTTTAACAGTTGTTATTACAAAAATGCTTTTATTCCCTTTAAGGTACAGAGGAAAAGAGTGCGGTCTTAATTAAGAAAAAGGTTTATTTATTTATTTATTTTTAGAAGTGTTACCCTCATGTTATTGGAGCTAAGTGAGGCTTTAGGAGGTGTTTGGTTGATATTAGTAAAAATTCAGAACTCATCTATGTAGAGGCTGAAATAAATCCTCCTTCCCTTTCTCTAAATGAAAACCAATAAATCAAGGCTATTGAAGGCCTTGACAGTATTGTTTGGAATCTCAAGGGCACTTATTTAAAATTACTTTCTCACTATAAATAGTCCAGCTGTTTGATGAAACCTCTGAAATTAATTTGCTGTCTCTCCCTTTTTTAATGAAACATTCATTTTTTCATCTGCTAGCATCACAGGGGAGGTTTTACTTGTTTACTATTGTTATTTGAACCATTGTCATTGTTGTTGTCTTCTTTTTTTTTTTTTTTTTCTTTTGCACAGCAGTTCTGGCAGAGTTTATCAAGCCAGATGTGGAATGCTTGGAGTTGTTTGCTCGCAACCTACAGCCTGGCTGGACCAGCTGGGGAAATGAGGTCTTGAAGTTTCAGCACATTGATTATTTCACTCTTCTGCAGAATTAAAATTGAGCTGGATCTTAGATATCTGTATCTTCTGAAATTCCACACCTTCCCAGGGGGCTCTTGAACTTAACTTTATTACTGATGGTGCACCTAAAGGTAACAGAAATAAAACCAATTGCATTTTAGTTAAAACTCTTTAAATGACAGGATATCTGTTTAATGCTGTCTCCCTTTTGTGCAAGGTGGTCCCTTATTTTGATGATTAGAACATATTTGAATACTGATGTTGTTACCAAAATCTAAAACTCCTTAACAGCAGTGTAGCATTAAGAAGCAGGCATTCTGTATTTGGCTGGATGCATGAGGCAGTATCTCTGAAATATCATGCATGCTGATTACAGGGAAAGCTCCTGTTTATATACTGGATTTTACATACATATTCATTGACCTTTCTGAATAAACATACAGATGATAATAATTTCCCCAAAATCATTAACATATGTTCCCTCCCCTTTGCACACACGAGTTCTTCTGTCCCAGGGGTTTCTTTGGTGGTCCCTGGTGGTCAGACCACCTCAAAATCATACTTGACCATCCAGTGACGTGGTAAAAAGTTGGCATAACTGGGCTGCTTACTCTACAGTTTTTCTTCTTGGTCAATGTTTAACATGATCCTAGAGAATAAGCATTGTGTGGTTCTATATGCTTGTGGTTTTTGAAGAATAATCATATTAACCAACCAGGTGCAAACAATTCTTCATCTGCCAACAATGTTAGAGTGTAAGTTCATCCCTGTTCTTTTTCAGACCTCGAGAAAAGAAAGATATTTTAAAGTATTCTCACTGCAGCTGTCAAATCTGAGCTAATAGCACGTCCCAGCTGCTACATTGTAGCTCTTGTGTTATTTTTAAAAAATTATAATGTATTGTTTTTAAATAGTGTCAATAGAAGTAAACAGTTCTGAAATTATGCACGTTTTCTTAAAGATTTTTTTTGCAAAACAATGGATTTTGAACTAAAATAGTCATGGAGGCAGTGTATCTTCCTACATGTTTGTATGTGTCTACGTCAGAGAAAATAAAAGGAGCTGTGCTTATGTTTATTGGCACATGAATTCTTGACTGACCACATTCTATGTAAAATTATACTTTTAAAGCAGTTGGCAGTTCTGTCTTTGTGTATATGGTGTTAATTCTTTGAATACATTGTAAATGATCAGTCTCAACATCTTACAAATTCTGAAACTCTTAACAGATTATATGTATTTTTAAAATTTTCTTTCCTTATGTTCTTGGAACATTATAAAGTCATGCCAGTGAGCTGTATTTTTCAGCTAACATAAAGATGATTCCTTTTTTAAACTTTTTTTTTTTTAAAGAGTGGTACACTTTGTGTATCCTTTGCTGTGCTTAGATTGACTTTGAAAAATACAAAGAAAATGTAATGAGGCCTCTGCCACTTACTCATTTGCAGCAGCAGAGGCAGAGGTGATGGACAAACTGATTTTCCTGATGGCAGGCTCCTGAGTTCTGACTGCTTATAATGGAGAACAAAATACATTGCATAACTTCTTTACCTTCATTTCCATTTTGGTAGCCTGGTGAACTGAGAAGATTTTTTAAAATGAGGCTTTAAATGTTAGCAGATGATTTTTTGATAATTTTGTAATAAAAATGAAAATAAAAACTTGTGTCTTATTTGCAGACCCAGTTTCTATATTACCATTCAATTTCATGTTTTGCCTATTGGAGTAGTGGAGTTAATAAAACAAGGAAAATGCTTTTTTCTCCCTCCCCCACAGTTAAACATATACTCAAAATAAGTAAATAATGTAACAGTGAAAGTGATTACCCAGGAAAACATTTCTTGCTGCATGATTTTACTTAGTCTGCGTTTTAAACTGTCAGTACGTAAGCAATCTTACCTACAGCTACAAGGGGTAGAAGGTTCTTTATTTGCTTTTAGTTTTATAAGACATTCCCTACCTGCAGCTTCTGCATTCCCAGTCAGAATTCCCCTGCCCTCCAAAGATGCTCTCATCTAGTACTAAATGATGTATGAGACTCAAGTGAGGAATAAATCATAACTGCTGCACTTATCTTGTTTTCCCTTTGTACTCTACAGAACAGCACAAGAAATGACAATATTGTCTGTTCCACATCCGCTGCTATGAACAACTCCAGATTATCTTTGTAATTACAACTAAAAGGAAGATGAACAATCCTAGAGATCAGGAAACCACCTTTCTCTTTTGAGCTAAGCAGCAGAACCCTTCTAAGGGAATGACCTTCTTTAGGCTGTTTAAGAATTGATGACCATATTAATTTGTCTTTTCTGTGGAGTTCCTTTGCAAACAGTGGCTTTCTAGAATCCTAGAATCTTTAAGGTTGGGAAAGACCTCTAAGATCAAGTCTAGCTGTTAACCTAACATCACTGTGTTCACCACTAAACTGAAGCAGCTGAGCAGCTACTTCCAGTACCTGGGAATCCAGCCTCCTAAGTATGGCTTGTATGTAGAGGACTTGTGGAGGCAGACTCCAAGCTTCTCAGGCTAAGTCAAAAGCTGAAGATTGGAATTTATGTCATAACCTGATCCTGTTGTAAACAGCTACAAAATTGTGCCTTGGACACCTGTTTTCTGCTTTTCCATTGCTCTGGCCGTGAAGAAAACTTTGTGAATATGACAGAAGTGGTGTTCCACATCTGCAGCCGACATGAAACCATTGCATTTTCTCAGGAGGAGAAAACCTGTTGCTGACTTGAAAATATCATGGTGGTATTAGCAGTTGATAGTTTCAGTTGATAGGGTCATCTTTTCAACATAATTATTCACCTGTTATGCTTAATTCATAATTTAAATAGCCTTTTATACTTTTCCAGCTGTCCAAGACCCCAGCTGTTACTAACCAGCCATCAGATTGTTCAGTGTCTGTCAAAAGATTCTTCTGAGGCAGAATCTGCAGCATACTGAAAAATCAGTGATGAGTGAAACCAGCTAATATAACAGGACAATTTAAGATCCAGTTTCCTTTTATATTATGTATGTCAGTTGCTCTGTATTACTTTTGCAGTGGAAAAATGCCCTCTGTTGTGTCAAGCCTTGTATTAAACAGAAAATGTCCTCTAAAGAGTTTACAAAGTTGGGAAGAAATGAAAGAAAAATGGAGAAGATAAGGATGGAGGAATACAGGATAGTAATGAGATGTTAAAGGTGTATTTGATAAGTATCAGCCTAGGTATTATGCACATCTTCAGTGTTCCTAGGAAATTATAAGGTGGTTTCCCCTATTTTAAAAGGGATTTTCTTCTTTTGTATTCTAGGTGGAGTGTATATTTTACTTACAACATTAACAAAGTAGAATGATTTTTTCAGCTATAAATTCTTCTTGTGGCAGCTTGGAGAAGTGACAACTGTGATTACTCAAGAATTTTCAGAAAGTATTTTATTTTGTACATCTGTTGTTATTTCAGCAGGACAATGATAAAAGTTTCTTTGGCCAGGTGTTCTCTACTACTTAAAGCTTTTTAAAATTATGTCTTACTGCAAAAAAACTCCGTTACATTGCGAAAAGAAGTAATTTTAAGCTTTTTCTATACGTAGAGTACATCAAGTGTCATAATCAAACTTTTACGAATCTTCAGGTTTGAGTATGATTTTGAAATGTCAAATTAGCATATGACCTTTACTTGTATTTTTAAACTTCTGTGAAGTAAAAAGAATTATACCAGGAAGATATGGTTTTGGAATATTGATTACTAGGCATGTACTCCTGTGGAAACAGCAAAGCTTCTTTTGTAAGATAAAACATTATTAAAGAAGTGAGTAGGTCGTTACCTCTTCATAGCATTCAGCTTGGATAGGTGTCAGCAGTGGTAAAGGGTTGACTCTTTAAAACAGATTTCCAAACTACATAAACAACTATAAAGTTATAGGAGATAAATGCTACTCTGCCTTCATAATTGTGTTCATTAGCCTCAGCATACCATTTAAGACTTGCCTACTGCTTGTTTTGGGTTGGACATAACAGGAAGAGAATGGAAGGTGGCTAGAGAACAGCCAAGGGATGAGGTATGTTCCAGCTGCTGAAAGAAGTCTTGTGGTGTCCCAGCTGGCAGGTTTTTTCATAGAATCATAGAATAGTTTGATTTCGAAGGGACCTTTGCAGGTCATCTAGTCCAGCCTCCCTGCAAAAAGCAGGGACATCTTCATCTGATCAGGTTGCCAAGAGCTCTATCCTACCTGACCTTGAATGTTTCCAGGGCTGGGTCTGCCAGTTTTTTGTAGAGAGAATTCTGTATGTGCATGTGTGTGTGCACGCAAAGCTGACCTGTTGGAGTAGTGTAAATCAGCAGTACACAGTGCTTTGAATAACAGTGATATGTGCATTGCTAGAAATTTAATATCACCGTATTTTTACTTGTCAGTGTCCTAATGTTACCAGTTTATGGGGAAAAGGTACTATTTATTTGGTTAGAGATGCCCCAATACCATACATGGTTTGAAAGCTTTCCTGGGGGCTGTGTGATAGGTATTCTTCTGAAAGCATAACATTGACACTGATAAGTGAACAGCATAGCAGTGTTGTAGTCCCTGAGCCACCAGCTGGGATGGCTGGGGGACCAGGGAGCTCAGCAGCTCGGTGGTGGGTGAATTCAGAGATCTAACACCCCCCACAAGACAGCTGGCCAGGATCCCCTCACCTGGTCTTGTGACCTGTGTGAGGAGGGTCCCCCTGGTTGGTCAGCAGCCAGACAGTCACTCTAACCTTGGGTCACACCACATTGGCCCTCAGCTGTTGTCCCTCCCCTGCCTGTATCCCTTGATAAAGAACTTGGCGGGCGGGGCCCGTGCTCTTGCTACCTGGCCAGCCTGCGTGCCGGTCAGAATAAACATCGGATCCCTCGCAAGAGCCATCTCTGGACTCTTTACTTCTGATACCGCTCGAGCTAGCAAGCTCTGTGTGGGCTTGGCCGCGTGCCTCCATCGCACGGTGAGGAGAGAAGCTGTATGCGAGGTGCCCGGACACCGCCAGGAGTTCCTGAGCCAGGAATTCTTAGGGAAAAGCAACAGTTTCCTCCACCAGCCAGGCCACACAGCGGCATAGCAGCTGCCAAGGTGTGTTCCCATGACCCTGGCCACATCTCAAAAGCATGGGAAGCAGGCAGAGGGTTGGGCAGGTGTGTGGTTCCATGGGTTCTTTGGCAGCTTCAGTGTGCCTTGACATCACTGAAATGACATCAAAGCTGCTCTAATGAGGCTGGGTCACCTTGCTGCGCCTAGCTATGAGGACTTTCATTGCTGGCGTTACAGAGTTGAGGTTATCACCTTGCCAGGGTTGTTCTTCAAGTAGACTGAAAATTTTCTAAAGTAAGTTGCTTTTAACTTGCAAACATTTTTTACTCGCAAACATTTTTTACTCAACTTGCTGAACACTCTTGGTGTGCTGCAGAGCCTGGGCTTTCAGCTCTGGGTCTGAGCCTGCCAAATGGGCTGTATTGGGATTAAAGAGTTATCAGCTGTGCTCTTGAGGGCTGAGATTCAAAATGCCCCTGGTATTGAGACATCCAGGCATTCTTGGAAGCACTCCGGCTGCCAAACTGCAGGCAGTGGTCCTCCCTTCCAGGTTTTTGGCTTTTTAGCTACCTGTCAGTCTTATGAAAAGAAGGGCTTGGAGGCACTGTTGACACTGGGGTCTTGACACTGAAATCGCTGTTTTCTTAAGAAATGCTGCATTTTTCATCTTTTCCCTGTGACAAGAAAATCTGAAATTTCCATTACTCGTTTCAGAGCATTTTTATATTTCAGTTAGTAGTTTGCATGTACTTACAACAAAGTAGGTCTGACTTTCCATAAGCTCTGGTTTTTGCTGCTTAGTCCTTCCTTCCTCCTTTTTTATTTCTCAACTGGTTTGCTTCAATCTAATATCCATTTACACATTAGTGACTTTATTTCGTTATTTATTTGTTATTGGAGGTGCCTTTAGAGATCTTTTAACTGTTGGGAAGGCTTGGCTGCAAAACTGCATGGTTTGAATTTGTTTGCTACCTGTTTCCACAAAAAACCGTGCATAACAGAGTGTGGCATGGGATTGGAAGCATGGATCTGGAGGTTAGGGAGGGAAGAGGGGCTGTTTAGTAAATATAAGCAGGAAGATGGGAAATTGTGGCAATAGTGAAATTGGCTGCTGCCACAAGAACTTGAAAATGTGTAAGCCACATGAGAGAAAGGTGTAATTTCTCTGTTGTGTTGCCTAATTTGTAAGTAAAAAAGTTCAAAAGGACAACAGTACCATAGCAAGACTACTTTCCATAAGGGGAATTCTTTTTATCAGTTTTCTGGTGCTGCCTGTTTGATAACAAAACAAAGTGAGGCCTCATTGGATGACCTTAATGAAAAGGATAGCTCTGACTGAATACAGGAGCCTCTTTTCAGATCAGCTAGGGAGATAGTATTCATATTTAAAATACTACTACTAAAATGCTGTGAAGGCAAGTATTTGAGGAAGACTTTTTCCCTCCTGGTGTTCAATATGCAGTGGCATGTCTTCTTTTTTCCCCATGTCAGTAAGTAAATTGTCTTAAAATAAAACAGCATTATTGCTTATCACTAGTTGGAATATTGGGCACCCTTATTCAGTTTTCCTTTTCTTGTGTAAAACCCAAACAATAACTTCTGCTGAGGGAGAGGGAGGTCGGACATCCTCATTTTGTCTGTAACATTGCTTCCATTTGCCTCAGATTGGAGCCTACAGTCCTCTAAGCACCTGGGATCAGTGGAATACTCCTCACTTTGGCCTGTCTTAGACCTCCTCTTTATTCCCTTTTCTGTCCTTCCTTAAAGAGTACTTTTTAAACATATACTGTATAAGAAAATGAGGGTCTGTAAAGAGGAAATAACAGACAAAGTGGAAAACAGTGCCCAAAATGCAGTGGAATAATGAGGATTGTACACTTCACAGCTAGTGCCACTGCAGTGCCTCTAAACCATTGCTGTGGACCAGCTCATACACGTGTTTGAGACTTTACAATCTGCAAAGATCCATCTCTTCTCCTTTATGGAGATGGAGATATTTTTCAACTCAGAAGAGTGGGTGCAGTTCCCCTGGCCAGCATTTTTAGCACAGCAGACATTGCACACTGCTGGTTACAGGTAAATTGCAGAATTGTACAAAAATCTCAGTTTCATTTCTGGCCTTTTTTTCAGTACAAATACAAAGCATAGCCACACACTGGCTACTGTGTAGAAAATGAACTGCATCCAAGGTAAAACCAGCATGAAGGCAGAAATAAGTTAGAAATTTAAGAATAGCTAATAGTGTAATAGGCTAAAAATGCCAGCATCCAGGGTCTTAATTTTACGGGATCAGTAACTGAAGTTTGTAGCTAAATGTTACCAGTTTATTTAATAGCAGTGTCTTGTAACAGCTATATGCTATTAATTCAGGAGACAGCTTATTGGAAATATTTTTATGACACTGTTACTGCACTCACACTATTCTGAGTGTATTTTAAACAATTTGTATCTTTCATTACTCTCTGCACTCCAAAAGTTGTCTGAGTTCAGGAAGAAAGTATGTGTCCTTTTCTTAGGTTTGTGGTTCACCTATTGGTTCATATAACTTCAAAAAGATAGTTATGACATAAAAATTACACTTTTCCACATCAAAGTGACCCCGTCAAAACTTCTGGTGAAAATTTTATGAGGCCTGCAACCTAAATTATTAAAAAACCCCAAGAGAGTTTAGATTACAAAGAGCTATTTTTGATCAAGTAAACTGGCATGCAAAGTTATGAGGATTTCTAAACTTCTAATAAGGTCAAGGAAGTGCAGAACATAAGAGGAGTCTAAATATTATTACAATTTGCACTGCATGATGCAACCCACATATGTATTATTTTTTTGGTCCTGTGCTCTTCAAGGTTAATTGGGATAACCCTCAAAGTGAAAAATGCCACAGGCATCAACAATGTTAACATTACCTCTAGCATTATAGGAGGAAACTTTCTGGTTTTACAGTGCTGAAAAGCCTCATTTACAGAGACTGGGAATTGTCGTACACAACAATTTCATTTTGTTGATATAATCATGGCTTTGTATAGCCATTTACATAATGACATTATAGGTCTGTAAGAGAAGTAAGATTATATTATCTCATAACAAAGTTACTGAGGTTTTGGTATAATATGGAACTCTGCTTTTACATATGATTTTCATGAGAACGCTCTTTAAAGGAAATGATTTACCCATTATCACGCTGCTGTTTTTGAGGTCTTAAGTAGACCTGCAAAAGGTAGGCCTAGGCCTTTTCCTAACTGCTGGTGATAGGTGGCAATTTCACTCCAATTCACTGTGGTGAACAAACTCTTCTTCCACACAAGTAGCTTGTCTATTCCTCTCCTCTGTGTATATTTAGGAGAAAGTGAAGCACAACAAAATTGACTTTGTGGCTTTGTCACACATGTTTCTTTACAGGAGGATTTGCTAAATGTACATGGTGTGTGCAAAAGAGGAAGATATCTTACAAATTCTGAAAGGAGTGATGGGTAGCGAAAAGTGATTGGGCAGTGGGATGGTTCCTTTGAAAGGGGGCTGTGCTTCCTTGTAGTTGATCTCTCCATAGTGGTGAGTACTCTGATTGCAAAGGTTGCGTCAATAACAGGAGATTAACTTGAAATGAAGATGTTGCCTCAGAGTTTTTAATTCTCAGTCATAAATCTTTGCCAGAAATCTAAACAGCTCTCTCAGTTTTCCAGATCTGTTCATTATGCAAAACCTCTTTCATGATAGTACCAGCAAAAGCAAGAGAAAATAAATCCAAATGCACTGGTAGAGTTAAGACTCCCTTTGCAGCCCAAAGATGTGAGATGATATCTGTTATCTTCATCATTTTTTGCTGTCTAGCCATTTATGAAATGCTTACCCACTGAAGATGTAATAGTTTTCATTTAAAATCTTGGTACTAGATACTTAGTTTGAGACCAGCTGTGACATTTGAGTATTTCCTGCTTTGATGAACCAGATGATGAAATAATCTAATTAGTCTCCTCATGAGAAGCAGTCAGAAGTATGATCGCTTTCCTATTTAAGAATCAATATAATGACAAGATGGTAAAATCTGGCAGGGCATCTGTAACATGAATGCTTTATTATGAAAAAATGAAAGCTTCATACAGATTTGATTACAGAGGATTACTTATCTTCCTTTGAAATAGCCAGGGATTAGCAAGCATTCCTTATCCTTCTGCATACTCTGTGTTTGTGAGAGAAGGGAGTATGTGAATGAGATTTAGAGATACAAATATTTAATTTCTCTGAGTGGGTACTATAGGAGATTATTTCATTTTTGCAAGACCTTTATTCTTTCCTCCATTTCTTCATAGCAAGAGTACATGTGATTGTCCTCAGCTGGTGTGAACTTGTGAATTTTCTTGGAAGTTGATGAAATGGTGCTAGATCACACAAACAAAGCCTTTGCCTGACAACTTGTGGTGTCCACTTTTCTCATCACTGATCATCCATTCTGTGAATTTCTCAGCTTATTCAGATTGTAGAAAACAACAGATAGCTCCCTATAAGGCAGGCGTAGTGTTTTCTAAACCATCTGTGACTATTTTTTGACTCATTTTTCTGTGTAATCCCAGCCTCTCTACTCACTGCATCAGACATAGCTCCTTCCATGTCTTACAGGGGTATCAAACCAAGCCATAATTGCCAGCTACATGTGTTTTTAATTAATGCCTTGCCTTGAAGGAACTGAGCTGGTAGCAGCTAAAGATATTTGAGTTCCCCATCTTGTGAATGTTGCAGCCTTGTGTTATAATCCACATTCATAGCCCACCTGCTTTAGAAATGAACTACAGCTGCTCTTGATATCTAACATTTTTAACTTCTTTTGTATCTTTTGACCCTTAGAAACCTCACGGACCACAAGTTTAGAAGCATGGAGTTAAATGTCTAAAAATTCATGCTTCTAGGTCACATGTTCTGTTGGAGTTTGGTAACAGTTTCACCTGCAGGCATTCCCTTTTTTTCTACTTGTCCTAGTATAGCCTGCTTATGTTGAGATATAAATCTCTTTAGATTGAAAAAGGCAAATAATTCAGGAGGCTTTCTAAAAGCAGCCAGAGCATTTATCTACTTCAGTTACAAGTATTCCATCTCTATGTAGCAGAGCTCTGTGTCTGGGGAGAGCTTAATATCAGATACAGTTTTCCCACTGGATGGGGATCTTTAATGTATCACTTGTGAGTAGTAACTGTCTTCACTGACATTTACAGTTGCTGTTGATATTTCTTCCTTACTAATGTTTCCAGACACTGAGCCTTCCAGGAGGGCCTAAACCGACTCAGGCTGGGGCGCCTTTGCCTCCTCTGGGAAGCTGTTTTGCAGCTTTGAATATCTCAGCTATTCATAAAAAGGCAGTGTGACTTTGCTAGCCCTCAAGAGTACATCTGTCTCACTGACTCACCACAGAGATGCTGAAAACAAATATACTTGCCAGTCCTGATAGCGGTGTTTGGCTCGTTGACTGTTTAATGCAGTTGGAAGAATGCAGCCAAGCCTTCTCAGGAAGGGCTTTGGGCAGACAGGTCAAGATGGCAGAGGCACTCAGCCAGGACAGCAGCTCAATGGGATCGAGAGCTGGACTGCTGCATCATCTGGTTCATTGGAGGTTGAAGCACTTAATTGTCACAGCTGGTGTCATAGTGAATTTCTGGCACCCTGGAGAAGAAAGAGAATTGTTGAGTATGACCAACATGGACTCTAGGAAGAGATGACTGGTAGCATGCAATGAAGGAGCTTTTATGAGGATGTCCAAGATAAGAGTAAGAAGTCTACACAAGGTTGGAATTCCAAATTAACGGGTCATTATAACGCTTAGAATTCCAGGTGAAAACTTGTAATGCATGCCAAGCTTGTATTAAAAAGGTAGCCTCCACTACTAATCTTTAAAATATTTCATTACCTTTTCACTTGAAAATTTGACCTATGATGAAGATTCTCTTTAGTTTGAGAGGCCAGAGCTAATTTCTGATTTATTTTCCCAGTTTTTGTTGGCAGTATGCTTAGCCGAGCATGATGCAAAATGCTTAGCCGTGTATAATGTAAAAGATCAGAAAGGCAACTCAGGCCTTCCGCTGTTGTTTTTAAAGAACCGCCTTTTACATGCTTATTACCTAGTAAGGGGCTGAGAGTCATCTGTGCTAAGTCACTTTTCTGGCTTGTTTACTCCATCTTTGGGAGCATGATTGTAGGTGGAGAATGAAAATGGAGAGTTCAGAACCAGATGAGCAAAAGCAGTGATGATTTCAAAGCACTGCAAGATTAGTATCTAAAATAATGTCATGGTCTCCTATCTTACCTAGCATGTTCTTCTAAAACCCCTTTATTGTGGCAGGGGTGGCTGTTAACTGAAGAAAAGCAGCAAATTCTGGAAACCACTGATGGTGGCACTAGAGCCCTATCCCTCTATTCTCCTCCCCAGAAAGCTAATAAAGAACATCAAAAATAGATGTTATCAGGCCATCAAGAATTAACAACATGCAGCAGATGGTAACACGTACGCTTTGCTATATACCTAATTTTAGCCCAGACTATTTACCAGCAAGTTGTGGCAAAGGTTAAGGAATCCAGCACTGAGCAGTGGGAAGGGAGTAGAGGCAGGAGGGAGCAGAGAGGTTTTCTCTCACTTCTGGCCCTCTTTCAGATTATCATTTTAACCAGTGGCTTTGTACACCATGATTACCCTCAGTGAAATGAATGAAAGTGTTTCCTTGAACCTCAAACTATCAACTGGTAAACTGCCAGTCGAAATCTATGACATACCCAAAAAAATGGAGCTGTATTTCATGGCTGAAATTGAACTATCTCCCTGAAGGTGTTGTCATGGGAAATGCAATTACATTATTATGTGTGGGGTGGGCACGTGTGCTTATGGATGCACGTAAGTATTTTCACCCATCATGTTTTGTCCTTACCTCTGCTTTATTTGCTTTTCTGACACTAGCAACAGTGTGATTTAGGACAGTGCATTGATGCATGTTGGGTCTTGTGATGGAATATCTAGACTGAGAGCATGTCTTCACCACAGGCTTAACTTAGGCTCCCACCTACATTTTAGTACAAATCTCTCTGTCAGCAGCACACTTAAACATTTCACCTGGGCTTATGTGAGCTGTGAACAGATGTTTGCTGGCCCAGTGAGGGGCACAGTCTAAAGTCAAGGTCTCTGCTGAAAGGTGGCCCAACTCAGCAATGCAGCCTGTCCAATGCAGGGAATGGCTGAAAAGTGCTGGGCGAGAAAGAAAGAAAGACACCAGGATTTCTCCACCTGGAATGAAGGATGCCACAGTCAGGGTTAGCAGACCCTGCACCAGATGTCTTTGAGACCAGGTGGTCTGGTTTCTCAGCTGGAGGAGAAGCAGGTGTCACTGGTGGAGGTGTCCACACCAGATGCTGCAGCCCCCCAGCAAGTGACAACTGGCATTTAGCAGCCTTATCTCTGTGTCCCTTCCCCTCACTGTTCACCAAAACCAGACCACACCAACTGTGCAAGAGACTTGGCTCACAGGTGTGCACCCTCACATCCTACAGCACACAACTGTTCCCTTGATGCTGAACAAGGCACTGACTGGATTCCCTGTCCAACCTGCAACCTTCGATGTGTGTTTTCTTGCTCAGTCTCTGCTAGGTTGTAGTGGGCACATCAACCTATGGTCTTTTGGCCATAGGCTTCAATTTACCCATGAGTTCATGCTGTGAAGACGTGGGGAGGGTCTGCAGATTAGAAGAGACCTGAAAACTTCTGAAAGAGGATGTAAGCAACGGGAGAATTTTCCCCAAAGCACTGGCAAACCTTCCTTTGCTCTGCCTTTGAGAGGGTCAGGTATTGATTTAATTTATTTTTGTCGAATTGCCATATCACAAGCTGTGTTTCCTAGTGGGAAGTCTCGTACGCAAGATGTTTAAAATGTTTTTCTGCTGTGGATGCTTTGTGTAAACAGCACTTCAGTGAGAGACGAACTGCCTTGAGTTGCACAAGTGAATAAAAATTATTTGAATCCCTGGTTCTGATATACTGACTAACTACTGTGAGTTTTCTGTATTTTGTGCCTGGTTTGAAGTGCCTGAAAGTTATTAGGGTTCATATTTATTATTTAACAGACTTCTCCTGGGAAGACAGCTCTGGCCTCTCTCCACCATGTTTCTCAAGAATAAAAAGCTCACAAACCTATTCATTTTGAAAGTTATATTAATGGAAAAAGGACTGTTGAATTTTTCATTCATAAGGAATTCTTTTTCTTTATAGAGCTGCTGCTAATTTCACAGGTACAAGCATTAAATTTGTGTATGGGATGCAAGTAGCTTTTTGTGAGTAGTCAAAATCTGAAATGATGATTGTATTAGTTAGGCAAAGTATAATTTGTGACTCCTGAGTGAATATAGTAGCACTGGTCATTACAAAGTATGCAAGAAACCCAGTGATGCCAATGATTCTTACATAAATGCTAACCTATGTGAGCATTTAAGAAGGACAAATGATTAATAAAGTAGCATAACTGTGTATCCCAGGATTCCCATAGCTTCAGTATCTCTTCAGATTGTATTTGCAGAACACCAAGCAAAATCAGTTGCTGGGCAAATAATGCTGTTACAATGGAGCACTTTTTTTTTCTTGTTAGCTAATACAAATAGTAGAGAAGAGAAAAACCCCTAACTTTAAGGTTTCCTATTCCCATACCCCTTTACTTATGATCTCAAGAAGTTAATAACTTGTAATAAATGCTAAAAAAAAATCCAGAGAGCATATGGTATTTGACTGCATAGCAAGCAAAGATCCATTTTTGCCTCTATCCAGCTGACTACTCCATCTTTGGGCAATGAGCAGTGAGCCAGAGTCTGATTCGCTTCCTCAGAGCTGCCTTAAACTGCAACAGGCCTTAAAAAGAGACGTTCTAGCACTAATAGTGTTGAAATTAAACTTTCAGAGGATTCATTCAAGTTTAAAGTTTGAATATCTTGACACAGAAGAGGCAAATGCCCTTTCTCTGAAGGACTTTATTCTGCAGCATGCTCAGGAACTGGCAACAGCCTTGAGTTAATTGAATGCAGTCTACGAGAGAAGTGTAACGTAGCATCCAGACACAATACAATGTATTCAAGTGTTTGTCCATATGTAAGTAGTTAATTGATTGTGTTGCTATGAAGCACAATTCAAGGTTATTGTATTATCTTTAGCACAAAGCTGTGCAATTACAAAATCATACAGGTTGCAAAATACATTTAAGGGCAAGGCAGGCTTAACTACTGTGTTGGGAATGACAATGAATTACTTTTTCTCTCTTTATCTTACTGTACCCTTCACAGCTCAGGGACATCATCTTGTGCTTGGTGAAATCCTAGTTCTATTTAGATTTTCTGCTAGGAGGATTGATGGTAAAAGAAATTGTGTGTGGTTTCCAAGGGCATGCATTCATGCTAAATATGTTTCACATTTAGAGTCTTGATTCTTGACCAGTCCCAATCATTCATGTATTATGCTTTAAGCTTCTCAATAATATGTAGATGTTAAAAAAGCGTACAAAATCCTGTACAGGGCTTAGCATGTCTGTCCTCTCTTTCTAAACCTTTTAAGCACCTTTTCTACATGACCATGAAGTCTAGAAACTTACATAAAAGCTGAAATTCTCCTGGAAATCATGATTCAAAGGTCTGGGGAAGTGCTGATATTTCCAGAATTTTAATGAGATTGTGAGAGTTGGATTCTCTTTTTTCTTCTATCCAAGCATCCATCTGGACCTTGTGAAGCTCATGTGAAGACAGATTTGAAAGTAACATCTTACATTCCCTTTCTTTAGGTCAAAAAACCCTATAAAAACCCCACAACAAATTGGAGGGGTCTTGCTGGGCTAGAAATACTGTGGTTTTGGATTGGATTTCCTATTTTTTCTCCTGTTCACCATCCGTGCAGCTGCACTAAATGAGGAGCAGCCTGGGGCAGCAGGCAGAGGGCAGGCAGGACCACAGGGTGTGTGGATACTCCAACAGCCTCTGTCACCCTTGTGGTACAGGGGTGAGGAGGGGGTGAGGGGATCAAAGGGAAGATTTTTGTGTGTTCATGAAAAAGCTAAACCTCATTAAAAGGAGTATGGCATTTCTAGTGGCCACGCAAATGACACAAGCTTTCTTTACCCTCATTCCTGTGCAAGCACAGATATGCTTCAAAATGTCCAATTTGTGTGTGTGTGTAGCTGGGGGGAATGATGTAATGTAAATTTTATAATTGTAGCTATAACTTAAAATGGTGAGGTAGCTACAAATATTGTCATCCAGTATTTGGCATCTTAATCCCTTTCTATTTAAGGCAGATGAAAATGTTTGTGAAATGTCTCAAAAAGCCGTTATTTTTAACAAGTGACAGGCTGAAGCTAGAACATAATGGCCAGGAGGTTTTTAGCAAATTAAATAGGATGATGTTCTTAGTATGCGTGTTAGATAGGAAATACTTCCCAGGAACAACTATTTGAGGGTATTACGTTGGGGAAGTAAAATTATTGTGAATTTTGAGTAGCTTTGTGAAAGGACTCTCCGTGCAAAAGAATTTCGATTACCTTATCTATCTTATCTATTCATTAGATGTAGTCTGTCTGCATGTAACAGAACAGAATGTATATATATGTATGTATAGATGTACATATATATATTTCTGTATACACCAGAATGAAATGCCTTCTGCATGTTCAGTTGTGGAGCCTGTATCAGCTAATCTCCCTGAGACTGCCAGTGCCATGGTTTCCTCAGTGCATTAAAAAAGAGTATGGATTACATGCTACTGTGTGTGTTCTGAGATTTCTCCTTTGAATTTGAGAGGAAGTTACGGGTTTTCACATTCGTGCTGAGACCCTAAAGCACTGCACACATGCTAACAAATGCCTCAGACCTAATGAGACAGGAAATTGAGAACCTGAAACGAACTACTAAAGGAAGAAAAACACTGATGCTTGCATGATCCTGGAAAATTACTGTTATGTTCTGTTACAGAAATTAAAGTAACTTTGGCAAGGATTTACTATTGAAGCAAAGTAGACATGGGACTAAACCTAGGGTAAAAGAGCAAAACTAAAACATCATATCAAACAAAGAACCTTTGGAAGAGAAGAGACACCAATCGAGATATAAATTGAGTTTTTAAAGTATTTTTAATTAAAATGTTTCATTTAATCTGGACAATAATACAAGAGAATTATATCTGAACTTCAAAGCAGATTTATTACCAATAGGAGAGCTTTTAGATGCTGGTTAAGGAGTTATGATTTGTATTATCCAAAATTAACATTATCCAAATTATCTATCTAACAGATAGATAAAGATGTCTATGTTAGCAGTTTTGAGAATGCATCTACCATTTTGGTGCCTAAGCATCATTTCCTCTTTTTATCTGGTGTAAAAAACAACAACCAAGGACCTGTGGAGAGTTCTCATTTTTAGAGTGTTTTGGTCCAAACTGTTTGACACAGCCACCTGCAGTAATTGCCCAACCTGGCTATTCATTAACCATTTGTTGAATTTTGTTTCCATGACAACTTCCCATATTATACTGTCTCAGAAACTCAGTAGAATTCGGATATCAACTTAAAACACCTAAATGTTTCTCTGAGTTGCATCTCTTGTTTCCTTGGCAACTTCCTCTCAAGTCACCCTAGGATATTTCAAGGCACCCAAGACAAATTTCATTGTATTGATCTTTTTAATGAATTTACCCTGACCTGCAGTATACACATTGTACCAAACTTAAAATATTAGATGACAGAATCTTTATTGATTTCATTCAAATGCTGCTTCTCAGCCGAAATCCAATTACTTTGCCCCAGTGCGTACATTTTCCCCATTAAGGCTGCAAAAACAATGCTGTAAGGCGCTATCTATACCTATGCAGACCAATCTGAAGATTAAAAACAACTTTGTGTACCAAGTGCAATATTTCTGACAGAAACAAGGGCACGTTTTTGCTGCTCTGGAGTAATGTGTGATTATTAAAATAAATTCTAATGAGAAAAGGTAAATGCAGAGGAAATCTCAAGAAGCATTGGCACTCGTGTTCTTTTTGGTACATTGCAAAGGCAGTAGTTAAAGAAATCATAGCACAAGAAAATCATCCCAGATGCTAAATCCCATCCTTCAGCCCCGAAGAAAGAAACCGACACTGATTCCATGCTGGTCATGAGAGTTGGTGACTCAATATGTCACATGCTTTTCCTATCTTGGAGCAGTGTNCGAAAGTTGGTGACTCAATATGTCTTCCCTAATTCTGCACATGCTTTTCCTATCTTGGAGCAGTGTAAGAGGTTGAAACAAACAAGATGAGTATTGTACCTTGATTGCAGTCTCTTTCTCCAAAGTCCCTTAAGGAAAGAATGGCCAGTTCTGAGCAAATATGTAGCCTCTACAGTGGGTAAAGACCATTTTCATCTCCCACTTTTCTCCTTTCACATTTACTGGTCCCACAGCCTAAGGAAGTGAAACCAG
Organism: Gymnorhina tibicen; assembly: GCA_013399875.1. Taxonomy (NCBI): domain Eukaryota; kingdom Metazoa; phylum Chordata; class Aves; order Passeriformes; family Artamidae; genus Gymnorhina; species Gymnorhina tibicen. The sequence goes on from VXAZ01004522.1 coordinate 3,971,036, forward strand.
GATCCGTCATATATGAATAAAAAAGTGGAAACCAGATCAGACCCTGAAAATTAATCTCTTCTGGAAATAAGAAAGGACTGAAAATTTAAGATCCTCACACTAGAGTCTTATCCCCACCTGCATTATTTAATCCTACTATACTTGGTTTCTTCAGTGTAAATCCATATCCTGTTATTTCTAAATCTGGCCCACCTTCTTACATTGGCATCTGTTCTTTGCTGACCTCAACCCTGGTTTAGCATCTTCCCATTTTTCTCATGGCTTCCTTTTACCTGGTTTACTGAGTATGCTTCACTCTAAAATAAAACTACAACCAAACACAGACAACACAATGACTTTTTCACAAGGGTGCAATAGCCCTTCTTACATGGCCAGGGCCACTTCCTCCTCTGACCGTGTGTTATGGAGATGAGTTGGCTCAAGCCAGAGCAATTTTCTGAGTGGGTCTGAATCTGAGGTTTTAATCTGAACCTTACCAGTCAGCCTTACCCAGGAAAGATGTCTGAGATAATCTCTTTTGGTGAAGACCCTTTAAGTCTAGATCCAGTGTGATGCACATGAGATCCAAAGGAAGGGAAGATGCAGTGGAGGACAAGGACCATGTTTTTACTGCTGTGTGAATTGGCTGTCATGGTGTCAATAAACAACACTACTGGTTTAAAAGAAATAGAATTTCTGCTGACAAAACGATGAAGGATGATGAAGGATGTTTTGAGAGAGGAAAGAGATTTTACTGTGTTGAAGGTAAGCTCAATGCTTAGGAGCAGCTTGAGAGGATATTAACTACTTTAAGCTCTCATAAAGCCTAACAAAAAGAGCCTTGTATCACATTAATGCTAGCTGACAGATGTGCAACACTTGAATATAAAGATTTGAGACGTACAGTTATATATAAAAACTAAACAGCAATGGCTTCATAAGAGGTAACTGGAGATGACTGATTCACACCTTAAAAAAAAGAATTAGTGAGCTGTTTGTCTAAGCCAGAACGATCATCCCTCTACTGTGTGTCTGCTGCTTTCCTACTTTTGCCTGGCAGGAAATGATCCTTTGAAGACATAACGACTTGTCTAATTTCCTGCATGTTAGAAGTCTCATTAAGTATAATAAATTATTAATTCCAAAGAGATTATGGTGGAGAGAATTTGTTGGATCAGAGCTACAAGTGTTAAGCCCTTCTGCAAAAACACCAGTTTACTGGGACCTCAACCTAGACACCACGATAGCTTTGGGTAGGATAAATAATAATATTTATTAGGACCAAATTATATGATGTGTGTGTAATTTCAGGCAAACCTAAAGTGCTGGGCAATTTGAATGCTATTAAACTTCCTTGTCTCTTGAGATAAATGATGTATTTTTTTTTAAAGAATTGTACATGCTCTTTTCAAACTTCAAACGCACTTCATGGTGTTTTGTAGATGACTTGCACTGCCAAGACTTGCTGTTATGCAGAATGCACTTTAATTAAGATTTTAATGGATGTCTTATGTCAATATTCACAGTTGTAATATGCTGTTTTCTCTCGTGTTTTAGCCTAGTGGTAAAAGACTAATATTAAATTTTTAGTAGAAACTGTTCTTTGAAAGTATTTTTTGTTCTTGCTTTTATCAGACTAATTGTTCTTTGATGCACAAATATTTCAGCTTTATTTAGGTGGGAGTATCAAAGCAGGATAGAGCGTGATGCCTGGAAGGGATTAAGACTAAGTTCAGGGAAGACTGTGAAAGTCTCTCCAGTGGTTTCAGTTGGCTTTGGATCATGCCGAAGCAAACATTTTCAGATACTTCTCTCCAGTTCCATATTGACACCAGTGTAATGGCAGGTTCTTGGTAAGCTAAGGTATTTTCTTTGTCAAAATATATGATGCCAACATGTATCATTAGAAAGAAGATTTTCTTGAATGAGATCATCCATTTGTTTTGTCATAGTCTAGCTCCGAGCAAGCAATGCAAATATATGCGTGTTTGAAATAAAGGATGTTTGTTGTACATATGGAATCAGTTTTTGAGATAATACCTTACTACACCACTACTTTCAAATCATTGACAGAACTGTGGGTATTTTTTAAGAGAAGGAACAAAAGTGGAGGCTGATTTATTTACCCTGGAGACAGCTAAAAATCCCACAAGGTTAGAGACAGTGTGTTGATCTGTACTTGTACTTTTGGCGTAAAGGAGTGTAAAATATACTGCCTTTGTCTGTTCCATTTTGTTTCATTCCTGACTTAAATTCAGAGGGATTGCCAGAAACAACAAAATGCTGCCTGACACGGTGGTACCTCTTTTGCTGCTGGGCATGTGCCAGTGGCCTGAGGGTTACATCTGCTTTGCATATGAATTTGCACAGTATATTCATGAGAGCCTAATGTGAAGGGTTAGCCTTTATATATTTGTATGAATTATAAAGAAACTGCATAAAATATGTTTCAAAGGCTGCAGGGGAAAAGGGTATAAAATGGAAAGCTGACACTTGTGTCCATCCTTCTCTTCATACATTATTTAACATGCCTTCCACTGCCAATATCCATCAGGCTGAAATTCTTCAGGAAAAAAAAAAGCTAAAGCTTTGTTTGGAAGACAAAGAACCTCATATGTGAGATGATATTTGTTTGGAAGCTGGAAGCTGAACATTTACCCACCTAGGTGAAAGCAACATCACAGTAAAACAAGACAATTTTGCTGCCAGCCGCACTCTCAATTTTATGAAGGAGTTCTTGGAATCTCTTCCAAGACTGCTCAGCCAGTGAAGTGCAGCATTCACACTCATTCCCTATTATTTTTTATTTCTTGAAATGAAGTGTTAACACGGTGAACACTTTGAGGTGTAGTTTCCAAACAGTGATGAGCCTCAGGAGATCCAAGTTTTGGCTTCTCTCATGCCTGCAAAACCAGATGGACTTTCCATCAGAAGTTTCTGGTGGCTGAGGATTTTCTTCCTTCTCCCCTCTTTGGAGAGGGTGGTATGAGAAGGCGTGTTGAGGAAGAAATGACTATGACCATTTCACATTGTGTTCTGGTCACTTGGGGCTTTTGCAAAGATTTGCTTAGAGAACTTCCTATTTCCCTGTAGCATCTCTTGTGGTGTTCAGAATGGGCACTAGGGATACCACAAAGAAAGCCCATTCTTTGACCAGGAAGCTCAACAACATCAAATCACTTCAGAGAATTTCAATTCAGAGACAAAAAATATAGACGTGTCCCTTTTGTCTGGGTGGGGTTTGGTTGATTGGGTTTGTGTGGTTGTAAACGAGATCTCCAGTCCAGGTGAGACCTCAGCTTGAGACCAGCACCCCCAACCCCAGGCCCACCATGCTCATGAGGCCTGAAGAAATAGATACATTAATCACAGCAGAGTCCTGCTGCCAGTAAGGCTGCACATAGTACTCCTTTGGAGAAGTCTATCCGAGTCTGTTATAACCTTGTCAAATATTTGCCTTTCACTTTGAAAGATTCCATGGCTGTTGTCAGTCAAAGTCTCTTTTTCTTCTTCTTTCTTTGTCTTTTTCTTTTTGCAAGGGGTTCAAGCTGTACCAGATCTTCTTTCCTGTGAAGAAATTTACCTCTGCCTAAACCACCCGTATTGTTGCAGTGCTAAAAGTAAAGCCTTAGCAATTTAGACAGGAAAGTGCCTCATGATTTGGAACAGACATTAAATCTGGTGGGAACCAAGGGGCTTGTGTTACGGATGTGTGACCCAATAGATGCTGAAAATCCATTTTGATTCATCTACTTGTAAGGGTTTTTGCATCACACTTTCAACTCAGATGTTTTTTTTTTAGAAGACAGAAAAGCTCTTTTCTTTTAAACTAGTGATATACCGTTATTGAATGAATGTGAGCTCTATTTATGTTTGACTGAAGTGCTTTTGTCGTGGTCTGATCAATCCTTCCTGAGGCTCACAGAAGCCTTCCAGCTGGCTTTGCTGAACTTTGCACTGTCTTTACTGCATGACTGTGGTTTGTAAGGGAAGGCTCCAAAAGGCTTTGCTTACCTTAGATATTATTCTCTCATTTAGATACCCCAAGAATTATGAATCCACATGACTGTAATATCATTTTTTTCAAGCCCTTGTGAAGATTATTATTTATTATAGGTGGGGTAATAGGACAATTTTTTATAATATAACTAGCAAAATCGTTGAAATTGAGTGCCTTATTTTTGCCAATACTTTTGACAGATACTGCTGTGCTTCCTATACTTTTTATTGCACAAAATAGCAGGATGTAAAATGATGGAGAGTATAGTCTAGTGACTCCAAGTGAATATTTGCTCAGTCTGGGACTTTAATCCATGTAAAAATACGAGGTTTTTATTCTGAAAGGTTTCAACTAACTTCTGATTTTTCTCTGTTTCTGTTCCGTGATTGTATTTGGAAATTATCTATCAGCTTTGGAACAATTATAAGTGTATAGAAATGAAATTCTGCTTTAATGGGTGGTAGCCTGGTGCTGCATCTCCCTTCTCTTGTGTCTAACAGCCCCATGTTTAACTCGCAGCAGTATTTTTTCATTTGCCTGTCTGAGGCAGATGTCGATGTGTAACTAATATCACTGAAATATATGAATGCATTTCCATAATTAGTGTCTTGTGAGGGTAGATTTGGATTTAATAGACGATTCAAGTCTTTAGTGTCTTGCAAATTGCAGTATACTGATTAATACTATCCTCTCAACCAGAACTTAGTTTAACAGCCACCTGTTTCCAAAATATCCAGAAATCCACAACTGGAGTAGCCCAGGAGTTAAATCAGAAAAATAAATGAAGTTAGATGGGCACACTGAAATTTAACTATCCTTGTAAAAGAATATTATTAAAGATGGGGTTGGTAAACATTTGGAAATAATTTTGAATATTTTTATTCAGGATGTATTCAGCCATTAAAATTGGCCCTCCAGGTAACCTTTCATACAGTACTAATATTATTTCAAAGTGGAAAAGCTGAATAATTAAATGACTTTAGGGCACAATATTTACCAGATGTAATCAAACAGAGTTTAAGAATGAAGAAAAATCAAGATTTGGTTTTCTGTATAACTGCTTCCTGCAGCAATCACGCAAGCTTCTAAAACTGAAATCAGAGTACACGTGCTGGGCAGAGAAAGGTTTGCTTTCATTGGCCCTCCTTAATTAAATTCTCCATGTGTACTATGCTGAATCCATAGTCACCCCAAAGTAGCAAACCCAAACAAGAAGAAAGTAAGAACACTGGAATTTAATATCATTTCTCCTCTTTCTGTTGTGCTTCCTGTTGCACGGTGTGCTTGGAGCTCCATCTTACACATTTCTTAGGGGCAATCCAGCAGAAATTATCAGAGGGTTACCACTTCTGAGAGAGGTACGCAGGAGGGAGAAAAATGAATGTTAGTAGCCAGAGCTTGTTTGTTTTTTTTTGCTGTGGGAATGTCAGTCAAATGTCAGTAGCCTGTAACCCTGTAATGAAGCAGCTGCCCAGCTCTCTTACTGTTGCTTTTGCTATCTATCTCTGTGTCTTGGTTTGCTTCTGGATTGGAGATTTTTCTCACCTGTTATTTCACAGTGAGAAGAAAGTCAAAAGAAAATTATTACAGAGATAGTGCCCTGCTGGGCAGTATCCAGTTGATGCATCGATCAGGCTTGTGAGGGCTCCACTGGACCAGAAATTCCTTGATGCCCGAGTTTGCTGCTAGTGTCTGGAACAACTTCTATCTGCAATAGAAGACAACATTACTCATTTCTTTTAACAAGGTGCTTGCAAATTGACTGGTCTTTGAAAGGCAAGTCACTACTTTTTAGCCACATCCTTGGACTGGCACTATGTGGTCTAAAGTGACTGACTATGAATGACCAAAATTTCAGAAGTAGAAATATGAAGCACTTCCCTTCTTCTGTTTTATTACAAGAGGTCTGAAAACAAAGTCATAGGATTGCATTTAAAACCAGTTTTCTATCTGAGTGGAGTAAAGAAGCAAGTGTGTTGTGTGTAGAAAGTCTGCACTAATTGACTCAGACCTGTGATTCTCCTTCAGCAGTGACTAAGTTCACCCTGTTGGGGACTGCAGAGCAGCGGTTGTCTTCTTGCAGACAGATGGCCTCCCACACTTTATCTGATTGTCAGGAGGAAAAGAAGAGAAATAATTGCAAGGGCAAATTACTATTACTTGGATGTGGAGATTTTTGTGTCCTTTCATGCATTGAGCTTTGTTTATTGCTATACCACCTGTGAGCCTGTTGCTAATAATTGCCTGTCAAAGTTCATGCATGGCCACAGCTCTCTTGGTGTCACCTCACACTGGGGGATGCCTTCTTCTGGTTTGCTATCAGCCAGCATTAGTACAGCCCTGAGACAAATTTGAAGAGAGGGCATACTTTGTTTCTACTTTTTGAAAGGGGCCAGGAAACTCGAAGGAGTAAAACCCTCCTGTCTGATTCTGCTTGCAGCTCAGGACCCAGGCTTTGTCTCCATAGCACAGAGAAGAAACTCTGCGGGGTCAAGACCAAACCCCATCCCCAGCTGCTTTTCCTGATGAAAAAGGAAAAGTGTTTCAACAGCTCCTTGGATTTAAGTGGACAGTATTCCATTTTTTCATGTAGAGTCTTAAATAAGTGAATGCAGTTTTGTAGTATGTATTTTAGAGCGCTGCCAAAAGAGTCACTGTATTGTACTAAGTGAATGCAATGGCAAAGAACTAAAGCCTATCTCCTTGTGTCAGTTGGGACTGCATTTGGCTAAAATCATTCCTGGTGCTATCCTGCATCTCTCCACCTCATTGTTGAGTTTCTGAACTTTGCCTTTGACTCTTCCTCTCTGGTTCTCGTACAAGTGTGAAGGAAAAGCACAAACCGAGTTGTTCTTAGGAACATGTCAGGAATGTACTGGTTTCAAGTAAAATATTATGCACCCCTTCCCCCACCCTGTCCCCTTATATAAGACTTTCTCTGGCTTGCATATGATCAGCCAGTGGAACTTTGTCCATAGGAAAAGCAATAAATCTGCCAGGAAAGCTCATTAGTTTAATTTATTATGATTAAATACAAGGATTGTTCACTTCCCTGTTTCATCAAGGATTATAATCAAGATTTTAAATGTGGCCAGAAGGGACATTTCAGCTAGTGATTTAGTCTGTAAGACAGAAAGCAGGTCTTGTATAGGAAAACATAGTTAAATATGCAAGCACAGTACATCTGTGTGTGAATTTGAAATATAATTGTGTAATGATCTCGACATTTAACATGAAGCACTTCTAGGAGGGATTCATTTGGGGATGGAGGTTGAATGCCATTATTTTTCCTCTCATTAGTACTACATTTAACATATAACCTTTTAATAGAAATGTGAGCAAAATAAACAGCTAATTCTTTGTGATCCAGAACTGTCTGGACAGACAGATGGGTTTTAGGGAAGGTTGTTTTGTGTATTTCTTGAATGACCTAAAATATTTCCAAAGCAAATTAGAGTTTTAAGGGACCTTTCACATTGTACTCCAACTAGCAAAAAATCATCTCTCCTAAAATTACTGCTTATTGTGCCCGTGACTCAGCATGTGTTTTCTAGCAGTGACTAGTGAGAGAAATGATTTATTGGTGGCTGAGGATTGCATCTTTCTTCCTTATTCTGCCTTTAACCATTCCCTGAACCTATGGGTTGAATTCACTCATAATTTTGTCCTATCATCCTCTTTTTCGTCTTCCTCTTTTCCTTAAACCTTTCCCAAAGTAATCTCCACCTCCCCTCTATGTGGGGAAGCTATCAGTGAGGCAGGTGTATGCCAAGGACTGGCGTTTTACCAATTATTTGTGCATTTCTGTAGAAAAACAGAGGAAAGTCAGGAACTGCCAGAATGAATTAGACATGTGATTTCTCTAAATCACCATTCTTTGACATTAGATACATATTTCTCTGAACCATATGAATTCTCCTTCCTGGTTTCTTGTTTCCTCCTTCCTTTTAGAGGTAAATTTAGCACAGTCTGTGGAAGTGCGGGGAAAAAAAAGATGTAGTAGCAGAATACAATCGGATTTCAGTTGAAGGAGAAACATGTTTCTGGGCTGTTCTGTTTTCATAAGGGATTTTTGCTGAAGCCTGAACGGTATAATGACAAGTGCACAACACTCTTTCCACTTATACTTCTAGTTTGGGCACTTAGCACCAGTGACTGTATGAGCACATTTAGGATGTTTTGGGACATCCTGGAAAAAAAATTCGGGAAACACAAAGCAAAGGAAGCACAGAAAGCAAGATTACTATAGGATTTGAGGCAAGCACTTTGACCCATAAAATGCAAAGCTGAAAATCAGATTAAACCGTGATCAAACAAGAGGATATATTGTGAGAAAGAAATGCAATTACTTGTTGAATGTCACTTAAGAAGAATTAAGATGGAAAATTAGCAAACCTTGACGAAAATACCCATATGGAAAGAAAGGATATATTATATTTATTATCAAATGTAGCCCATTAAACATCATTTGTGTGGCAGAGGAGAGCTGACAGAAAAAAATCCCAGAAAATAAGACTGTGCTGGAAAACTTCAGTTTGTGAAAACTAAATTTTGGAGGGTGTAACTTAAAGCCCTGCTTCATCAAAGCTGAAATTTTTGTTCTAAGCCCAGCCAGTGCCCCCAGACACCTACTAATTTGGTGATTAGGCTCCCTTGGGAATGGGACTTCAGGTGTAAGTCCTTCTGCTGCCTCCCTCAGGCTGGGGGCTTCAGCCCAAGTGTGTGACCGTCTGAGGACCTGGTCCTGTGGAGGTCTGGGACAGGAATGAAGTGGCTGCTGCTGTAGAAATGACTTCTGGGCAGCCAAGAGCAGTGTCACTGCACTGCTGTCCATCTCACCAGACGCCTGTGCTGTGCAGCAGCTCGGGGATGGCCTGCCATAGGGCACGGGGATATGCTGCCCATTCTTCTGTATGGCCATCCTTCCAACCAGCTCTGTTTCTGCTTGAACTGTGAAACTTTAGCAGCAGGTCCCACACTCAGCCATCGGTCTCAGGCCCATAGGATGGGAAATGTGGTTGCCATTTTTTGTGGGCTTTTTATCAGATGGAGCCAGGTGGCATACATTCCACTGCCATTAAAATGCAATTCTCTTCAATGAATCCTCGCATGTAGGCAGGGACTGCCACATTAGATCATTTGCAAGTCCTGTCACCATCTGGGATTTATGTGGAGTGTTACTCAAATGATATATGGTGCAGCCCCAGGAAAATGATGGCAGTGAAGAGAATGTACATTGAATGCATTCATCGACCCTATTCCATCTGAAGAAATGCAATCATTCCCTGACACAAATTTTCCGCCTAGGAGGAGAAGGCAAATCTATTAGAGTCTTCTGGTAATAGTGGGGTTTTTTTCTTACTGTAATGATTGTTAAAAAATAATTGTGTGCATTAACGTTCATTTTACAAGAGAGTAAATGTCATGAATGTATTGGTGAAATATTTTCAGGTTTGGGCCCATGTATCTGTCTGATTAAAGAAAGCTTGGGTTTTTCAGGCAGTCTCACATGTGATGAGGCGGTTGTTATGGCAACAATACATTTTTTATGAGTTGTAATAATGACAGAGCAACATCTTTTAAATTATCAGGATTTAAAGTTACAGCTGCTTTGTTTTGTCTTCCATTAACCCCTTAAAATATTGAAATATTTTCATGGCTCTGTGGTAACATCTGTATGCTTTTCTTGAGTATGTAAAAAAAAAAAGGATCTTTAAGAAGGTGCATACATCAAACAGATAACAACTTTCATTGTGCCTCAAGAATATTGCTTTTTCCATCCCCACTGTGATTACTTTTTTACTATTTTTTAAACAAGTATGTTTCTCACAGTGCGATAGTCTTAAGTGTAGCCGAAGTGCTGGAAGGATTCCTAGGTGTTCCCAAAATTAATATCGATGTTGCAGTAACTTTCAGTTAACCTTGAAGGTAATATATATTTGGGTGACTTCTGGGAAGTTCAGGAAGCAATGGATCAGTGGTCCTCGTGACTTTCCTAGATATCCCTGAAGGAAAGATTTGATTTGATTTGAAGTTTATTCTTCAGTACAGCCTGCCAGCATGTGCATGTGCTCATGACCACTGCTCACCAAAAGTCCTGATGATACTGCAGGAGTGCAAAGACGGACTTTTTTCCAAAAGAAGAAGGACTTTTCTCTTCAACGGAGAGAGAGCAGGAATTGCTCTCATAACTCACATTTGTCACTACTCATGTATGAAGCAGAAATATCCAAATACTTCACTCTTCAGGTGTCTCTTAGACCTGGTTGCCCTCAACACATCCAATTCATCCACTTAAACAGACCATCCCATGGCTGTTGTTGACCAGGACAATTTTGTTCCTTTGGATGCGGTAGACTATACTAAAGAGAAATCATGAGTACCTTTAAATAAACTAGCCATAGTTAGGATACTTCTGGAGTCAATTTCTGAGACTTTATTCTGGAGTGTATTCCATTCACACACAGGAGCACATGTTTTTGGTCTGCACTGAATGCAGGGCTCCTCTACTGGCAGCCTGAGGAACAAATGTTTCAGCTCAGTAGTTCTCCTTTCTACTGATGTTGCTAATACCTGAAAAGGGGTCGTGGAACAATAGCACAAATAGCAGAAATATAAGTTATCTGTAGAGAAAACCAGAAGCAGAATTCCAGAAGAATCCACTTGTCCTCACTGTTAAGGAAGCCACACATTTAAATTATAAAAAAATACAATATGTAGTTTGCTTTTATGTGCCTTGTGTGTCTAAAAAATTGTTTTGCTTGTTTCTGAAAGTGTTTGAAAGAATATTTGGTCCTCTATTACTGTCAAGCTTCTTTACCCCTTAGGCCATTTGTTGACAAGCTTCCATATATCATTGCTTCTAAACACCTAAGAGACCACTTTAAATGTTAAAAAAACCCATACCCATCTGCTCTTTGAATAAATTTTAATGAAAAGAAAAAAGGCATTTTTATGTAGAATTTGACCATAAATGGATTGTGCTTTGTTCAACACTTGTAATCAGCTTTTCTGTCCCCCCCTCCCCTGTTTGAAAGTGAGGTCATACTCAGTACTCACACTCGTTTTGGCATCTAAAGAAAAGCATTAAATTGGATGAGATTGCTTTCACAAAATAAGAAAAATCATCGTCAGAATGAAAAAGATCCATTACATGGTTTTATAACTGGAGGTTTTATTTTCCTTATGCTTTCAAACAAATACTACATTAGCATAGTCACTGCTTGAAAATAACCATTTTCTCATTGTCTTCAAGGGATAGACTGTTTGATTGAAAAATATCAGGGAAGAGTTTATACATAATTTGTGGATGGAACAAAATATGCCTTTGTCTACAAAATCTGCTTTTAGTTTAGTTCTCAGGACTGAATTAATAAGTGTTGCCCTAGCATGCCTGAATATTTAATTTTGTACCTCATATGATATGAATGTCATCTGATACACACATGCAACTTCATCAGTATGGGATTTTTTTCCTCCTTCCCAGTCTTTTTTCAAGGAAGACTCTTTGGAATGTGAGACTAAGATCTGGAAGGACTGCAAAGCTTTATCTTTGGAGGAAGAGTCCTTAAACATAGAAGTTACTAAAGATGGAGTTCCTAAGGATTTCAAACTTGTTGAAGGATAGGAGTAGAGTTTTTTTCTATTTTTTTTTTTTAAAGAGGAATGATTTAGAAAGAAGTAGAACGCATTTTAACAAGGAGAAATGCAAATGCAGGTTGGGATAGTCATACACAGGTGCAGAATGGAGAGTAAGAGCAATGCAGGAACATTGCAGACGAGGTTATTAGTTACTAAAGTTCACAAGATGAACATGAGTCATGGTGTTGTGGTAAAGCAAACATCGCATTATGTTGTATATAAACTAATGCACTGCCCCTTAGATGTATGAAGTAATAACATCCTGTGGTGGCACAACCTCCACTGCAGAGGTGTGGCTTGTAAGGGTAGTAAATTTAATGTGTATGAATGACAAAAAAATTTAAAAAGGATGTAAATAAACATAGAATCATTTAAGATGTAAGATTGACCAGATAAAATAATAGAATTTACTGCATTTCTCCTTTTCTACAATCTTCTTTTTTTTTTTAATCTCTTCCCACAAGTTTCCAATTCAAAACTGCAAAAAAAAAAAAGGAAATACAAGAACGAAGATCAAATTCTTTTCTACAGCTGTTTCTTTTCTAAGACAGGGAATACTAAGTTGAGGAATTGACTGCAGGATGAGAAATATTATTTTAACAAAGCACTGAAGTGCCGAAATAGATTGCCAGGAGAATGCTGGAATCTGTCAGATTGCCTTTAAGAACAGGCTGGAGGGAAATCTTTCAGGAAAGACAGTTGATCCTTGGGGTGAAGAAATAACATAAATAATCTCTTTGGCTCTGTTTTATAGATTTCTCTGAGTATTGTGGTGTGCTGTTTTGACTTACAACACAATATCACTCATGGGTTGTACAAAGCTAACCAAGTCTGTGTGTTTTGATTTTCTTACACATTCCTTTGTTTGTGAATGTTCAGGAACAGCTAGTAGATCCTGTAGCTGGTATTTCAGGAGATGGCGTAAGTGAATATTTCAAAAAAAGGATGTTTGAAAAATGGTACTCATTAAATGGCACTAAGACTTTCGCAATGAGGTGATACTATAGAACTGGAATAAAATATTCCAGTATACAGACATAGTAGCTTTAGTTTGTGGAACCTTGGTTACCCAACTGAAGACATTAAGCAAGTGGGTTTTGGTTAATTTACAGACTCCACCTTTCTTAGTAACTAGGCGTGAATAAACGCACAAAATCCCATCCTACAGCTGGAACACAGTCAGCCGTACTCAGGGTTTCTCTAGGGTGCTGAAGATGTGTTGTAAAATGTCCTTAAGAGGAGTGGAAATACCTTATTTCATCTACAGTGCCTCTCAGATAGGGCCAGTCCTCTGTATCATTCAGTGAATGCTTCACTCACTCTATTTGTTGACCAATTAATCTCTTCCACACCATTCATTTTAGTAGCAGCACTTCTTTGTCAAGTAGTTCTTCAATGATTTGGGCAGGTATTGAAAACATGCTCTTTGGCAGTAACTGGAGTACCAGATACTGATAATTTTTTGCAGCAGAAAAAGCACTTTCTCTCACCGTCATCCTTGGGATGTATGAAATGAGGTGCAATGCAAAAGCAGTGAGTTGACCTCCACTTTTCGGGGCTAGGGAACAAGTGAATGCCCAGAGAGAGCTGTGGCAGGTATAGGAGGTGTCTGCGCACAGGATATGACACCAAGGTCTCTCTGGGCAAGGCTCAGGCGTTGGCTTGCCTGCTTGACTTCAGTCACACGCTCACAGGCTACACAGATTAACTGTAGAGGATGTCAGACAGCTGATTTCCTGGGCTGTAAGTGAAAATCCTTTAGGTATCTGCTAGGTGGTTATAGCTTCAAGTGAGAGCTCCAAAGATTCCCTTCCAGTGCAGAGGTTTGCTCATACATGGTGGGAGTTTGATGAGAACCACCCCCAAGGATTTGGCCCTTTCTTGGAGGGCAAGGAGGGCACAGATGTGTCTGTATCTGGCGGAACCTGTTCCTGTTTTCTTTACCTATTTTTCATTTATCTGTTACCTGTTTTTCCTCTCTACCTCTCTTTTTATCTACAGAGGTCCTTCACTCCAGTTCAACTCGGTGTTTGTATTTCCATTTTGTTCCAGAAACAAAAAAATCTTTCTGTTTTGATTTGTATCTCTATACTAGATATTCTTTATTTTTTATCTCTTTTCACTTTTCTGTTCTTTTTCTCATTACCTCCTGGTATTTAATAAAATCCTAGGAAATTCAGACCACAGCTTTCAATTCCTATGGAAAAGCCTTTTTTCCTAGTTTAACTTGAATGGGTTTCAATATTTTTTGTCAGTGCAGTGATATAAATACATGGTTTTATGGAAACTTGATTCATCTCAATGCAAATCATGGAAATATTGCTTACTATGAAAATACTAGTAAGAGACTATTTAATGATGGTGATACAGATCTCTTCTACAGTGAACAGGAAATCCAGCTCATGCTGTTACCTGAAAAAAGAGTGCATACAGAGCTTAACTCTTGAGTTATTGTAGAATCACAGAATAAGCTGAGTTGGAAGGGACCCACAAAGATCATCAAGTCCAGCTCCTGGCCCTCCTCAGGACAGGCCCAGGAATCACACCATGTGCCTGAAAGCATTGTCCAAACACTTTTGAACTCTGTCAGGCTGGTGCTGTGACCACTTCCTTGGGGAGCTGTTCCAGTGTCACACCATCCTCTGAGTGGAAAACCTTTTTCCGATATCTAACCTAAACCTCTCCTGACTCAGCTTCATGCTGTTCTGATCTGGATTCTGTCACTGATCACCATGTTTAAAAAGGGATTAAATTTGCATTATTCATTATTCCCAGTGCCTAATAGTCAAAAATGTCTAGTTTTTAGGTTTATCTTTTTTTTGAAACCATAAGTAACAAAATTTAGAACTAGATCTCAAAAGTGTCTTTCCTTGTAAAAATAAGGATGCCATTTTAGAACAACTTTTGCCAAAAGCCTGAAAAACATTAATATAATCTGATTTTTCTAAAAGGCTGTAATAGTCCTAAAAGTTCTGATGCTAATCCTGCTTCTTAAGTACTTTTCTCCTACTTGGGACCATTTTTTCAAAGCAGCTCCAAAATACTGAGTCAGCCAAGTCCATATGAAATCTCACACACATTGAACTTAAAATGCCAAAACAAGATTCATGTTCCTGAAAAACTGCAAAAACAGATTCATCCTCTGAAATTGTATAATTTATCAGTCTCTTTTTTTAGCCCGCAGGCAAATAATGAAAAATTTAAGTTTTGTGTGCTTCTGCCTGGGAACTGCTTCACATCATCAACTGATGACATGCAATGGTATGAAAGGCCAAGCTGTTGATTTCATGACATAGTGGTGTGGCTGTTTGAATTGCTGAGCAGAACCAAGTAGCTTGCTGAGAAGAAGTGAGGAAAGCTTATTTCCAAATTCCTTAATTAGTTCAGCCAATAGCTGTTTTTGCTTTGGACTACACAATAACTTTGCACTGTTGTATTTATTCACATAAGAAACATCTTGTTTTTTGATTCCTTTGACAGGTAGCTAGACCTAAGCCTCAGAAGCCATATTCATGTGTTCCATCATAATAAGAGCAGATGATGTTGCAGTGAAAGAAACGGGAACTGACTTTCAAAGGTGCTGAGAAGAGTATCTTAAAAATCAGCTACTAGTAAGGAATGATGAATATAAAACTACAAAATATAAACCTAAATCAACTGCCATAGGAACCGCTTTCACTGAAACTGAAAATGTTGTTGTGGTAATTCCAGCACGCTGGAATAATGGAACACATGACAACTGCTGTACTGAGACGTGACTTGAGGCAGGGGATCCACAATTATTCCACAGTATTAGCTTTGCAAGGATATCTTTGATGATCTGTCAGCCCCTGAAGCTGTGGGCAACCCATAGGACACTTCTTGCTGACACCAGAGGCACAGAAGGGCAATTAATGAAAATCTCCAAGTGCTGAAACAGTGAAGCTGATGAAATTTTGCATGCCTGGGGTCAAGAACGTTCATTTCGACCTTCTCCAGAGAGTTAAGAAGGCAAAAGGGATTAAAGCTGTAAGGGGTGAGAACACCTGACCTGTGCAGACATGAGAATTTGGCTGCCCATGTCTCCCAGGTGATGAAAAAGAAGCAGTATCAGGTTGTAAAAAATGGGGTTTTTTGTAAGATACCCTTACCACTCTTTGCATCAGATCTGGCTGATGGCTGAAGAGCAACTGACACTGAAAGAAAAGACCAGGACAGGGACAGTGATCTCTTACAAAGATCCTCAATGCAACTCTCAGGGTGGCTGTGACTCAAAAACTGATACCCCACAAAACCTCCATCCCTCCATCTTCCCCAAGCAGGAAGGAAGATGGGCAGAATCTGAGAAATGACTGTGGTGCTTTGCACAGGCCATAGAGGGATTTGTAAAAATATGTATGTTGTCAGCCTCCAATTAATGTCAATATTGGGTACTTATGCTACAAAATGACAATGATTTGCCTGAATGTTATGATAAGAATACATTATAATCATAAAAATGACCATAAAAACTGCTTATAATAAAAGAAAAACCCTACAAGAAAGTCAGATAATCACTTACTAGGAAAAAGTGACAGATTTAAAGCCAGTTGTTGAAAAAGTAGATGTATTTTAGGAAAAGATATTTGGGCATAATTTGTTATACAAAGCTTTCAGCCAAAGATAAAGGGTTTATCCACAGCTAAGTGTACCTTCATAACTCAACTAGCAAAATAATTCCAAATGCCTTGGAGTCCAAATATTCGATTAGGACCTTGAGTAATAGCTAAAACACCTTTTTTATTTCTCACAGAAGTGTATGGCTTCAAGAGAATAACATGACTTTGTCACCACAGGTATACTGTGGAGTTCTGAAAATCTGAAAGGATTTTGTGGATTCTATTTATGTGTAAGTTGTTTCCAACCCTTCGTACCCACTGAGAGTCCTGTACAGTACTGAGAACAGCCTGGAATCCCTGACAAATAGCTGGCAGTGCCAACAGCTGGAGTAGGCAGAATGTGAACTCCCTGAAATGGAAAGTCATCCAAAAACATGCTTCTTGGATCCCAACTCTCCTTTACTTCCTAGTGGCTAATTAAATATTTGCCATCAAAGTGAATTAATAAAAGTAAGTTAAAAATTAATGCTGATAAAGTGCTTCACATACTCCTCTATACAGGGTTTTGTATCTGTCCCTTATGGGCAAGAATAGCTGAACTAGATATTATTTCCACAGTGATTTCTTACGCATTTTTGTGATGTGATAAATATTTGTTGACAGTTTGTTACAGGTTGCCATTGTGGACCCACAGGCTTTCATGCAGCTGCAGGAGAGAGCCTGCAGAGAGAAACAGTACATGTAGAAAATGTGACTTCAGCAGAAAAATAGAATAAACTTGGTTGATTTAAAGAGAAGACTGGGATGGAGATGGCAGTCTTCAAGTATATAAAGGGACTCTGCTAAGAGAAGGAGCATTTTCTGGTACTGAATTTAAACAATGGACATGGTGGTCCAGTTTGAGCATTGATGAGACTTATATTTATTAAGTATATTTAAACTCAACAATAAAATGCTTACCTGAACTGGAAAATGTCCATTTGGGGATTTAAGGAATTATTCAGACAAAAATTGTCAAGACTTCTGTAGATGACTTGGACTGGGGCAGGGGATAGACTGTCATTTTAATAGAAAGAGAAGCATCTAAGTTATAAGCAACAGTTTTGCTGTTATGTTTACTCTGGGGAAAATATAGGAAGCATAAGATTTCTTCCTTGAGTGATAAGAGAACAACTTTCTTTGTGTCAACTACTTCTCTCCCCAGCTAGTAACATAATAAAATCACAATACCCTCACCATTACATTCACTGAATTCAGTAGAGCTGATGGCTGATTTTAGCTCAATATTATAATTAGAGTAGTATGCTACCATTTTATTTTAATCTTGTGGAGAGCTGAAGCAAAGGTATATTCAAGGCTGATTAAGCCTGCAAAATTCTTTAATGAAATGCAGAGTAGAAATGTATAATTTTTTTGCAATGTATTTCAATTATTTCAATGGGAGGTATGTGTTACAATGTGATTTAGATTAAATATATTTTAAATCTATTGCTATTCATTTTAATAACGGAAACAGTACAGTCTATAAGTAATTTGAATAGTTATTCATGTACAGAACAGGCAGTATAAGTGAAGAAAACAATGATACTAGAAAGCTGACTCAACTCTTCTACACTTGATATGTAAGGAGGTAAGAGTCCATGGTACTCAATCAAAATCTCCAGAAAAAAACTTGTGGAAGACAGAAGAAAAAGAATACCTCCACTTCCTTGTGGTGCTTGTTGAGGACTCGTGCAGATACTTGTATCTTATGGAAATGGCTGTCCTTGATTTTTCCAAAAGGGCAGTTCATTCATGTGTCAAATTTTGTGCTCAACAGACCAAATGTTCTAAGTTCAAAGTGTGTATTAATAATGTACTTAACTATTTGCAAATAGTCCATCATGAATTTTAAATTGCTCGCATACTCTAGGGAAACATGAAACGGTGAAGTTTTCTCCTGGAGCACTAGGGAAGATTTCTGTCTCTTCTACTCGAAATAACAACACAATAGGTTCCCGAGAAATGGTAAACATGACATTGCTTTTCTGAGCACCCTTTCCTTCCATCACTTGTTACTGGAACTCTGCATGTTTTGGCAGCCCTGAATGGAATGGATTTATCAGGTCCCAAAAGACATGAGGCAAATGAATCCTGCAGATAACTGTATGGTTTTTTGTACCCTATGAACACTGATATCTTGAGAAATCCAACTAGTTTTGTTTATTGAATAAAACAGTCAAAAAGTGGAATCCCTGGGTTTATGCCCCATTTGGATGTAACTTGCAACCACGATTTACTCCCTGTGGTGTTTAAATTTTTTGGATTGTCTTAAAGACCGCTGTTGGGTTTGTTTGTGTGTTTTGGTTGGTCTGTTTTTCTTGTTTCCCCCCTTAAGAGCCAGCATTGCAGAGTCAAGTTACTGGTGTACTGCACATGTCCACCTGCAGCCTTCAGCAGGGGCTGCCTCCATCAGAAAGCCACAGTGGCACTACAGGGTAACAATCCCTTCAGACTTGAATGGCTGAAGTCGTGCAAAAGATTTTGTCATTTGTCATTATAATCCAATACAGCAAAACAGCTACCTTATAGGGATGAGGATGGGAAAGGCTCTTATATGATTACATCACAAGATGATAAATGAGAGCAATTTGTGTTCATTATGAGAACAGCATCCCGAAGAGAATTTTGTTATAAATTTTGTCCTGCTCTCCCTTCCTCCACCGCAAAACTAGCACAGCAGCTTAGAAATAAGCAAGCAGGCTCTGACAACAATCCAGAGGGAGGAAAGCAAACCACTGTAGATTTGTCTGCATTTTACTCCAGCAAGTGCATTGAGAATTAGAAAAGGAAAGGAGAAACACAGAATGATAATTAGGACAAATCCTTAAAATTTCCTCTTTTTATTGAATAAAGAATATTTTTGTTTAGTAAAATATTCATCTGGTGTGGAAAACAAATAACTTGTTTGTGAAGTGGAACAAAATAATATTTTGCAAATCAGACAATGAAAACATTTTATTTGATAAACTGAAACAGTTTCAATTTGAATGTAAACCATGAACATTTTAGTGTTTACTACAAATCTGAGAGAAAAATATTTAAAACTTATTATTGTTCTCAAATTTTTTTTAAGCTAGAGATGTCAATCTGCCCCCAGCAATTTTGGGTTGACACATTTGCATTTTCAAAAGAAATAACTTTTGGTGGGTAAGTTTCCAATCCACTATATTACTGAATGAGTATTGACGTCAGCAATTAGCTAATCTTCTCTTCCTTTTCCCATATGTATCACTGCAGCAGCAACAACAGACTGGAACAAAATCCTCTGATGTGTTTGCTTTCTGTGGCCTGCTAGTTGCCAACTATTCAGCCCTGATGCCTTAGTTTGTGTTTATGAGGTCTGGATTCTAGGATTAAGACCAGCAGCATTCAGTCTTGTATCTTTATGTCCCTTTAAAAAGATGTTAGGAGGTCTGCTTTCCTCTTTCCACCCCTATTTTTCTTCTCTCCAACACTTTAATAATCTCTCCATCCTCCCTGTATCACCTGTGATATTTACAAGTTGGTCATGGAAAAAGCAATGCAAACACTCTTTGTGCTGATAGAGAAAAGATCAAGGATGAGCTCAAACAGCTGTGTCTCCTAAATCCTTATTGATGTGTGCTCTGAAGCTGATTGAAGCCATTACTGGGTAGTGACTTGCCAGTGCAAGTAAAAGGGAAGAGTGTGAATTGAACCGGTACTTTTGTGGAATAGTCAGCATTAATGGTCAAGGGTCTTGTGATGCTCTTGAACCCCTCCAATATAGGGCTTTTCTGCTAAACTGAAGAGCTTAAAAGTAGTGCTGAGGAACTCTGTGAAGAGGGGGAATCAGGAGAGTCCAGAGCAAATGGCAGAGCTCTAGGGATGATGTGACTCTGGGAAGACAGCAATGAGAAGGCAGGTCTATGGGTGCTGATCTCCTGTCAGGAGATGATGTAGAAAAGTAAAATGAAAGTATTTCTGTGTGGAAATCAGGCATTAGTTGTATGCCTGCTCTTCTGTTCTGGGGCTTTGCCTGCCCCATAACTGTGATGGGGGAACAAGAGGGCAGCAGGCTGAAGAGAATTGCAGGTAGTGCATGTTCGCATCAGCACGTGATGTCAGGACATCAGCGGAGTAGCAGAGTAAGACAACAATCTGCACTGGATACTGCAGTTTATTTAAGAACTGATGAGATTACAGCTAAGCAATCTCCCTGTCTCTAACACCAAATTTTCTCATCCTATTGCTTCCCTGTCCCACTGAGGTAGGGGCTGGGTGAGTGGCTAGGTGGGCATTTGGACCTTAGACAAGGTTAATCTGCCACACAAAGTCACTCGCTGAGGTTTATGTATTCCTCTAATCCATGGAGGTGAAGCTGGGGGGACAAAAAATAGCACTTAAAAACTCTTCAGTATGAAGTGGCCTCAGAATGAGATACTTCAGGTCTGTATCTTCTTTCAGGATTTTTTTTGCTACCAGTCGAATAGTTCAGCAAATTATAATAGGTGGTTGTTATATCTGCAGTCAGAGTAGATGCTGTGAATTTCAAAGCATTTAAAACACTGGTAGCAGACAATACCTATTTTTTATTTGAGTCTTTCTCTTGTGTATAGGTTGAAACTACCTACATGATGTAGTTTATTAAACATCTACTTGTGAGAACAACTGCAATATCATTACTTCTACTTTGTGCCAGATGTTGTGGACCTGGCCAAGCAAACCTGCTCTAATCATACCTATCACTATTGACCTGAGCGAATAAGCTCACTTTCCTATTGCCAGCAATATATTTTCTCCTAACTAAATATTTTATAGGTACCTAGCATTTTGCAGTGTTTCCCAACACTGGAAGGCTCTCATGCGTTTCTTCTCATTGTAGTTTTAGCTAGTCTAGAAGTCTAGCACACCAAAACATTTTCTGTGCTATTACCACATACCCCAATGTGTGTTATGAGCTATCCTCCCAATAGCAACCCTGTCAGATCTTCTATTTGGCAGGTGGCAAGCAGAAAATGGTATTAATTATACTGCTATGATTTCTTCCAAGCCTCCCATAGAACCATAAGATTGTTAAGGATGGAAAAGACCTCTAAGACCATCAAGTCCAACCATTAGCCCAGCACTGCCAAGTCCACCACTAAACCACATCCCCAAATGTTTCTGTCTCTTCCGTTTATTCATGTTGCAGGCATGTTCAAGGAGCAACACCACTTTATGGGACATAGTACCATGAGAGTATTACCACAGGCACTCAGCCAAAGTACATTTTCTGAAACATCTATCTTCTAACTTTTGAATGGAAACTAGTCAACTCTTCATTCCCTCTTGAGCTAACCCATTTGTGAAGACAAAGAAACAACAGAAGCATCAGTGAGAAATTCTTTTAGTTCATACTGATGGTAGAAATCTGGAGAGATAGAAATTAGTGTGTACTTTAGGAAAATAGGCAACTTGTTTTGGTATTTAGTTGCTTTTTATTTTTCTTTAAAGCTATGGCTGGAGATCTTATTTTCAGCAAATTGTTTCTAGGCTTACTCTCTCATGCAGTAGAATAATTAGACTTGTGTTCCCTAGCTTATTCTTAATTGTGTGGCAAGGAAGGAGAGAAGATTTGAACCCTGGTCAATATTTTCTGGACTTAATGAATAATCTACTGATGTTAAAAGGAAAAAAATTGTGAAACACATCAATATAACCTCAGAGATGGTAATTAATTAATTTTGCTAGGGTGAGCTCTGTGAAGACTCGGTGCTGCTCTAGATTATGCATATATGAAATGTCAGTGCTACCAAGGTTTGGGAATCCAATTTGTCCAGGTGTGTGCCATTTTTTATAAAACATGAAATCCTTCCCATATAGTTACTAAAATTATTTTTGTGTTGCTTTAAGTATATTGCTGTAGAAGTACTGCTAACTTTTATGGGACCTCAGTTGTGTCAGGATTTTTACTTTCAGTATTCATTTCTAGTATTCATCCTTTCTTATCTTACCTGCCACTCACATCTCTGCTTTAAACTTTCTAAACAGATTCATTAATATTCTTGATATTATAGAAACATGATTATGGAATATGCCCTGGAGGTAGAAGTTAGGGATCAGTAGACCCAAAATTTTATCACTGTAATGTCTGGCTTCAATCAACAGCCAGAAATGCGCGACATGTAAGTATTTTTAGTTGTTTTTACCCTGCATTATTTTGATCTATAAATTGATATAAACTCCAGTAAAGATGCTTCCTGCACTGAAGAATGCCAAGTAGGCATCAAAAGCTGACAGGAGACTTTAACATCTTATGGGAGCATAGCAATCATTTATGAACAAGTTAGGTATGGAAAATGGCTCCAAGTCCAACTGAGACTTTCACATCCATAACTAAGAGAAAACCTTTCAATTAAGATGATGGACGAACTGTTTATCTCGTTTAAAAGAACAGAAAAGAGTTTTGGGATAAAAAAAGAACTGGTCCAACCCTTCCCTGAAGTCTTGAAAGGGGAAATGGTAGATGTGATGACAGAAGATGCAGTGCAGCAGCAGAAAGCAAGGGACATGTCACATGTCAGTTGAATCAGAGCCCTCTTATGCCAATTTTGAAGCAATAAAGGCTTTCAGGAGTATAGTAGGATGTACATATTTGTATCTCAGTGGTCAAAGGGAGAATGCCAGTTCTGTGTATAGAGTAAGAAAGTACCACTGAGAGGATGAGATCCAGTGCTGCAGAAGTGTTTTTGTACCTAAGTCTCCAATTCTAAGTCTTGTAAAAATAAAAGATAAATTGTTCTGAAAAGAGAAGCAAAAAGAAATAGATCTCTTCAGTGCAAGTTGTAAAGCATTTTTATAACGTGTGACTTATTCTGGAGAAGCAACTAGTGTAAAGGGTCGACCTCTGGAGCCTTCTTGGTGTTACTATATTCTAAGATCAAATATAAGTAGGAGGTAGAGTCTTGTGACTGACAGCTGAAAAAAGAAAACAGTGGATTTTAATTATAACTAGCAATAGGCTAGATGTGATAAACAGGCAATAAATATTTTTAATAAATATACAATATCACAATATACAAGGTAAATACAATATGTATGATTATATACAGTGTAATATTTATGTTATTATCACCAATGCCTTCCTGCATTCCCAGCCTTTCTCTTGCCCCTTTGTTTCATCTGTAGAAGCCTGTTTTTGTCTGTACTTGTGGGTTGCTCTTTATTACATCTATATAGTGCTCTGTACAAGACTCCCATGACCTGTTGGGAAGCCTTGAGGCTTTATTGCAATTTGTAATAAGATAGAATTAGAGTCCAAAATAAAATCAGCAAGAAAGTAGCCTTAAAAGTGAAATGGTTTACCTAGTTTAATAGTGCAAGCTGGGAGCAATGCAGGAAGTAAACACCTTAGACTGAGGAGAGTAAATTAGGTTCTTTAAACAATTTTGATTTTAATAATCTCTTTATAACACAGGCAGAGCAATTTTTCAGAAAGTATGATATTTAATCTGACAATGGTCCTTTAAGAGTCTACTTATACTCGCTGTTGCTGCCATCGTCTCTTTGCTACTCTTAAATATCACTGTCCCCAAAATGCCTTTTCTCTCTCTGCTGTATTGGGTGTGCTGCCTTACCAAAGACCATTGGCTGCAATTTTGTCTGCAAAGCTCCTGCTTCAATTCCTCTCTTCCAGTAAAGAAAATGGCTGAACTATGGATTGTGGTAAAGCTCATCTTAATTGGGAACTCATGGCCAGTGCTTGCTGCCTCTCCTGTCACATCTGGGGTGCTGTGGCAGCTGCTAGCCACTTAACCTATCTTTTCCCTAAGGAGTCTTTACAGTTGTCCATTTGGAAACTTTATGTAGATTTGAGCTCTTATTTGTCTTACAACAACCCCAGATTTTTTTCTGGAAATGTTTGTACATTTTAGGAAGAATTAATCTCCTTCTTTCTCTCTGTTCCCTACTCTTTCAGTTTGAGAATCTTCTATCCAGTTACCACTGTCACTAATAGTGTTGTGCAAGAAGGAAAACTTGGGTTGGAAAATGTAAGAGGAGCACAAGATTCAGCACATGACCTTACACGGAGTAAGAGATGAGCACTGGGTCAGTGCAACTTCAGTGGGAAAGCTCACTATGCAGAAGGGAAGGGTGGAATGCCTGGCCTTGGACAGAGAGTCCCATGGGACAGCAGCCATTTCTGGTGGGTTCCTTGTCTGAACTGGGTGACAAGTGCTCTCAGAAGGGCCTTCATCCTCGGAGATTGCTGCTGCTTTGTGTAGCCTTGCTCTACCTTTTATTTTAGCTCATCATAAGTTCTGATGTATTCTGTCAGCTGTGTTCTTTAAAAGCTCCTGGAGATGTCTTACAGCATGATGTCATTCATTCAGCACAGCTTACATCCTTCTTTGGCATTTCTTCAGTAGCTTGACAACATAGCTGTCAGAACAAATCACTCTGGAGATCCACCTTTTTAATGTGTAGTTGTGTGTATGCACGTGCACACACACACACAGCACGTGCACACACACACACACACACACACACAAATGTAAAGTTTTGGTAAGTATCCCCCAACATCTTATTAATAAAATCACAAAAGAATGTGTGGTTAAGCACTAAATGCAGGCCTAGGAGGGAAACAATGTCCATAATCAGAATATTATCTCTGTTCTCATAAGGGAGGGAACAGGAAGGAGAAATAGAAGAGCCCTCACCTCATGAAAACATTAGGAATAGACCCAAGCACCAGTTCAATTCAGCAGTCAAGCATGTATCATGTGTGTAATGATTTTTTTCTGTATTATTTTTAATGAACAGTGTATTTTCAGAAAGGTGACAGATTTACCATTTGAGTGTCCTTTATTAGTAGATTAAAGTCCCATTGTGTGNTTAATGAACAATGTATTTTCAGAAAGGTGACAGATTTACCATTTGAGTGTCCTTTATTAGTAGATTAAAGTCCCATTGTGTGAAGCATTGTAAATGTGTATCATAAAACAGTGTTGCTGATCTGCCCTGAGGACTTTACTGCCTACAGAGTCAAAGGGCTGCAGAAGGGAAATATGTGTTTAAATGGAAAAGCAAAAATGCCTCTGATCCAAGCCTTTTATCTGAGTTGCTAATGAACTTCTCCGTCTTTCTCATTTCCCACATCAATTCATTCAGAAGGATGAGAAAGTGTCCTGTTACAATGCGGTGAACTTCTGGCAGGTGATGTTTGGCAAGACTGTTTAGTATGTTGGCTTCTGGTCATTGGGAGACAGAAATCCTTCACTAGACTGGACCAGATTTTTGCGACTGAGTAGCACCTGTGACTGTGAAGATGCATCTACATTATCTGTGGTATAACATCTCATAGTTCTGCAAGTTTTACAATCATCCCTTGGAAGCCTAATGAAGAGGTTATCTAGGGGTTATCAGTTCCCCTAAATGTTTCATCACTCTACAGGAAGCTTTTGGTGTTAAGTAATCCACCTTAAACCTTGTAACATTGCTAAACCTTGTAACATTGTCAAATATCAACTGACCATGCCAGGACTCATGGTGGTACAAGGTCTTTAGAGCCGAAGTGCTTAAGGAAAAGATGTTTTGAAACCTGTAGCAATTTCCACACTGAAATATCAAAAAAATATACAAAATACCATTTGGTTTCCAAGCAGGAGAACCAGTGCCCTTCCTCAGTACTGTCTGTTCCATGAAAATCAGTGCTGCTGGAAGATAATTAGTCTTGTAAATCTTTGTGCATAGTTGGTGAAACATGCCATCTCCACTGAAACCAGTGGCAACTTCTCTGTTGACTGATGCGTTTTCATCTTGAGCAGTGCAGCCTGTTATCTGAAAGAATTAGATCTGCAGACAGAGAGAATTTATAAGAATAAAACCAGAAAAAATCTTGAGAAAGAAAAAAAGAGCAACAAAGCCACTGAGAGCGCAAGGAAATGGCCTTTTAGTAAGTTACCTTTCTACTTCAGTATTAATGTTACATCGTTCTGTTTGCTGTACTTTGCACAGTCTTAGAAAGCTATGAAATATTTTACACATTTTGTACTTTCCCCCACTGCTAATGCCTCTTCTCCCGTCTCACAGAAAATATTCAAATTATTTAAATATTTCATGTAGAACCTAGCAGTACAGTGCAATATGTGTAGACACCCTTGGGAAAAGGATTTTAATATTACTTTTAGAATCACAAATTATTCATGGAGTGCAAATAACAAACCGGTGGAGAGCGCAATCTGTGGTAAAAGCACTTACCTTTTCTTAACATTTTCCGATGTAGTTGGCGTTGACAGATCATCAGATCTTTAGTGCATTATTTATTAAATGTTTTAGCATAACTTTTAAATATTCAGTGAGCACTTAGCCCACAAAAGACATGGCTGACTGAAGATGCAGTGATGCTGATGACGGAAGCCTGTTCCACAGTTTCCTCTAAGCTACTGGTACACGCAGTTTGTGTTTTAATAGGGACTATTTTTCTCTTGCTTGTATTACCGATTCCATCCTTTTGGGAATTGTGACTTATGCTTCACTGTGTTGAGAACTCAACCCAATATTTTATGGACTGCTGTGCATGGCTCTACTGTATTTAACTGAAGATTAGAAAACATTGAAATGGTTGCACTGGTTAATGTACCAAAACTAAAGTTGAAGGAAATGCATTTTCTAGACTAATTTATAGTTTTCTAGGAAAGTAAAATGTGAAGAGCCAACAACTTCAGTAATTTAATACAATGAAATACACAAGAAAATAAGCAAAAGGAGAACACATCCTTCAGTGAGTGCTCTGTCTGCTCATTCAGTTTGTCCCGGCACACTGAAATGAATAGACTGTATATTTCTGAGAACATCATCTCCTTAATTTCATCTGTCTCTAGTTCTTCAGTGTTTTATGGCATTTGGAGATTGTGCCAGAGCAATATTTTGGAACAACCTCAAAACTTTAGGAAACTCAGATCCCAACTTTACTGTTTACTCTCTTTCTTTCATGTTTGTTTGTTTGTTTTTTAATAAATAGCCCATTTCCTGCCCTTCCCAACTAGCTTCCTTATTTTGAGGAACAAGGATAACTATTGCATTTCAGATTTATTTCTGACACTAGTGTTATATATATATATATATCAACCTATGACAAGCCCAAAAGATTGATAGGGAGTATTAGAGAGGAAATGCAACCAAAAATAGCAGAAGAGGTATTCATACACTACTCAGTGTAGTGAGGTTGGTTCCTTTTGTGAGTATAGACACTGTTGTAGCCCAAGCCTCCAGTGATAGCTAATTCAATTCCTAGTGCTGGGGACAAGATAACACCAGGACTGCACAGGATGGATGGAAGCTTTGGCTGAAATGTGCCTGATAGCGATATCGATATTCCTGATAGCGAGGCATGTTTGAGGGGTGCACACCCACATCCAAGCTGCTTTTGCCAGTCTCACTGAGTTACCTTCCACCGGGGAACCTCCTACCTTGTGACTGATACAATTAGACCTGGTGTGCTGCAGCCTGGGAAATTAGGAGCCCTGAATCTGAAGAACCAGTTACTCTATTCAACTGTAAGTAGAGAAGGCATTAGAGAGAACTCTCTGTATCCAAGGGAGTTTTTGCTTTTGCATCAAGAACAATTAGCTTTAAATGATCTTTACCAGGCCAGCATAAGGATAATGAATAAACAAGTCCCTCAGAGAAGCAATACTCACAGAAATGCTGTAAAACAGTGTTGTATGTTTTTACCATAAAATTTGCAATTTGTGATTTGAATCCAAAATGTCCTTTCCAAGGGGATGCCTGCCTAAATCAAAGCACAAAGTACTTCACTGTTGCTGAATCTCACCTTATAGCCAGACTTCAAAACTTTTCTTTCTGCTGAATATTGGCAGAGGTCAAGACCTTGTTAAAAAAAATCTCAGTGATTCAGATGACACCTTGTTAGTATAACCTCTTCATTTCATCTCTCTCAAGAGCCCTTGAAGTGTGGCTGTCATACAGTGTATAAACCAATCCCAGTTTAAATAAAGTCAGTGAAAATGCCACAATTTGATTCTCAAGAAAAATTCTGTACCTAATCATTGCATGGAAATAAAGAAATTGTGGGATGGAAAGACTTTAAGAGGTCATTTAGTCCACGCCATTGCAAAAATATGGTCAAAAATACAGACATTTTCCCTAACAAGTTTCAATCGAATCAGTCTTAAAATCACAAAAGGAGAAAATTCCTCAATGCTACTCCATATATATATATATGTGTGTGTGTGTATATACATATATATATATTTGGTGCGTGTAGACCACTGTAAAACTGGATTTATCATTAAAAACAGTTTGCAGCAGCTAACCCTAATCGCCTTTGTTTTAAATGCAATTAGTTTCTTCCTGTCATATGCCCAGTAAATTTGAAAACAAAATGTAAGAGTTTTCTTTACAGAAGCTTTTCAAACTTTAGAAGGGAATTAGTGTGCTTTCCTTCCCCTTCTCTTTCATAGGCTGAGGAAGCTCCTCCAACCTGTTCTCCCAAGCTGTATTTTTCAAGTCTGTTATCATTCTTCCTTCTCTCCTAGAAAACAGGCTCTAGTCATGTGTCCTAAATAGCACCGAGTAGGGCAAAACAATGACTTCCACTATGTTTGGGTGTGTCAGTGCTGTTAATACTACAGGGCTCTTGATGCTTTGATGGGACCATTGTATCGTGGAAGAAAACCCCAAATCAGTGCTTATCGCAGCTCCCACATTTTCTGTAGCAGATCTGCTAACATCAGTTTGGGTAGCACTTCACACAGGAGTGGATTTGAACAGCCTGCGACATGTTGAAAAACGCTTTTTTTTTAAAGTATTTTCAAAACCATTTCAAAACCTGTTTTAGTGTGTATGCCTACTTTATTATCAAAATTAACTGCATTCACAACCCCTATTTATTATGAATACAGAAGCAAAGATGATATGATCTATGTCTCCTTAAGATTTTTAGCAAGTTATTTACTCTTATTTCCTCTTTTATATGAGTCAATCAATATTTTCAGATGCTTAGAAAGTTCCTAATACAGCTATTTTGGTCTCCTATTATGATTTCCATCTTTTTTACCCCACTGGAATGCTATAACATTATACTTTTATAATAGTTGTATTTTTTTTCAATTTGCCAATTCTTCAGATTTGTTGTTCCCTCAGGTTGTCTTTCCATCTCTTCCTGTTCCTTCAGTTGTTGAAGTCTCCTTCTTTATTGATAGCCTACTATTTTAGTTCGCTATTCTGGCTTCTTCCTGTATTTAGCTTTTTTATAGAAGGCAACACCCTCTCCCCACCCTGGCTGCTTGCAGCATCTTGCTAATAATTTTTGTATCAACAGAACAGGAACAGCAAAACCAAGTTCTTATTTCTCAATAAAAATAAATATGTAAGTAAACACAAATATAAATATATAAAAATAATTAAATAAATATACAAAAATATATAACTATAAATAAAATAAAATTTACCCCTCCCACCTATAAATCTGTGTAGCTGTGCTCCATATAATCTCTGCCCTAAATTTTTATTTCCCTTTATTTTCCAAATTCTTTGTTGTTACAAGGGTCTCTGCTGACAATGTGCGTATATTGTGTAGATGCTTCCAGACATTTCTGGGAGTTTTGATAACCAGGTTGGAGTAGCTGGAATCATTGTGCAGGCTGGCATTTTAACTTGGAATGCAGTTGGGACTCAAGAGGAATGCAAAGGGGAAGATGACATAAAAAATGAGAGAAGTCAATGCCAGGAATCCTTGAATGCTACTCCTATTCCTCTCCCCATATCTCCTGCTACATCCAGTAGAAAGCAAGGGCCCTATGTGATGTATCAAACCCTGACCAGCAGGTAGGGTGATGCATGAGGAAGGCAGGAATTAACATCAGAAGTTGGACAAAGTCATGGCACTCAGAGCCAGCCAGAGCCTTGAGGTGACTCTGCCTAAGCAATTAATTTAAACCAAGAATGTTAGCAGCACCAGATGGCCTTTGAACAACAGGAAAAAGGTTTTACTGGAACACACACTGGAACATGGAACATTTTAAACTAGGGAAAGCTGAGGCTGAATCAGAATATGGATAGGGGGGGATGCACCCCTGCTGTGCCTTTGTGAGATAGATCCTCACCTCCAGGTTGTTCCTGGGCCAGAGGCTGAATGACTGTGATGCAGCAGCTGTTTGGTGCAACAAATGCCACGGAGTTCTTATTCTGGGTCCTGAGGACATGCCTTTCTCCCCATGTATAGTACCTGCCTGTTTACTGTCTCCCTGCTCTGCCTAGGACTCTTTCAGTTCCTGCCTCTGCCTCTCCAGCTTGCTCTTCCTGCTGCTTCATCCTTGTGTGTGTGTGGGGGGTCCTCCTCCAGAAGGGAGCTTGGTTGCTTCCAGGGAAAGAGGAATCTCTCCTGTCTTTCAAGGCAAAGGCAGCTTTCCTTTCTCTGCCCATGCACGGCATTTTGGCAGAATGGGTGCAGAGCAGATGCTCTCCTAAGCTTAACTGAGTGTAGGACATAGAGGAGACACTGTCCCTCCTCCCCAGCAGCAAATCTCTCATGCTCATAGCAAGGCAGGTGTTGTGTACAGCTATGTACCGAGCAACAGTCAGTTACAGAATGGATTTGTCACACTAACAGTAGTGGCTGAAGTGGCACAGATGCCTTACACATCACCAGAGCAATGTCCCCAGCCTCTCCTGCCTGTTGGCCAGTGTAAAGTGCCTCTTGCTCACTGCCTGGCCAGGCAGCATCCACATGCATGTTGGCCAGCTGGCTGCTGCCATCCCCTCATCAGTGGGTGCTCTAATTTGGTACTTACTACTGATTTTATGATACCATTTGTCAAATTTGACTGAAAGTGGCCAGTGACCTCAAAAACCACTGAGAAGGAGGGACTGACAGACAGCTCAACAGATGAATGGGCAGATGGACAGTAAGTGTCACAGCTTAAGCCTCCCTTTCATAGCAAGTCAATCTGAAAATAATGCAGAGTGAGACAAATGATTCCTTTTCCCCCCACCTAGAGACATTAATCAAAATGAACACCTATGAAAACTTCAAGCTGGTTTTTTTGGTATTTTTTCTGCAGACTGAAAAAGAACAAATGAAAGACATTGCAAGCCAGACTAGTGCATTAGTTTACAACGAAGTGGATGAGTTGCCTTTGAGTTGCCACAGAATATACCTTTGCACTGTGCATGATCACAGTGCAAACTACTGAAGAAAACTGCCTTTCTTAACCACTGTAGCACTTGCCACTCTACTTCTGCCTGGGAGAATTTCAGTTTACCCCTGACAGTGGGGCAGGGAGTAGTGCAGAGGGATGGGTGAATGATCAGAACTATCTGGAGAGAAGGTATGGAAATATAATTTAAGTGGAAAAAATCCAGGTTCCCTGAAGGTTAAATGAAAATGTCTGTGACCTAACACAATGGGTTTGGTACCCCAGCATGTAGGTAGCCTGACTGTATTCCTGATTTAGTTATTTGTGCAGTGCCTAAATGCCAAAAGCAATAATTAAAATTCATATGAAGATTCTGGTCTTATCTAACAAGGATGATTCACCAGCAGCCGTGGGACCTGTCAGAGAAGATTGATGGAGAACTTTCAAAGACCCTGAAGTGCCCTGAGCACTGCACAAAGGATAGACTAAGACCTTTCATCTGAGGCAAAGGGAAATACATTACGTACTGCACATCTATTTTAATTGATTGCTTTAATCTATGGAAGTTCTAGGTCTGTTTTGAACTCCAGGATTAAAAATATCTGCACTTATCAAAGATAAAGGTTTATCAGATACAAAAATTGCTGTCCATTCAGCCTATATGCTTAATTCCACATCCCTTTCTTCTTTCCTCCAGTGAGTTATCTGCAATACAGGAAAGTCAGCAAAGACAGAAAAGCCTTTTGTTTCAGTATATCTTCCAGCAGCATGAGGTTAGGAACCTGATGCTCAGCCCTGGGAGAGAGGAATGCATCAGCTCACTGCTTGGCAAAACACGGAATGCTGGTTATGCTGACTACCTGAGGTATCAAATCTCCAGTATAACAATAATCATAGGGAGAAGAGGTTGCAGCACTTGGTGTTTCTTTCACAAGAATCCATGTGAAGGGGTATAGGCTACTTACACATGAGATCAAAGGCAAGTGAAAATCAATCATGGTAACGTTATTGATTGCAGCTGTCCTTGCAGACATCTTTCACTGGCATTTTTTGTGCAACCTTTAGACATCAAAAGCTGGTCACACATGGAAATGGGCTGCCACAAGCTCTTTATAAAGCTCTCTTAAGATAAAATTCATAATCCTGAGGAAATCTTTGTTGGTAGGTAGGTAAAACATAAGAGGGGAGAAAAAAGGTTTACTCTTTATGCTCTTTCAAAATAAAATCTCTGCTAATATATGCTGTTTCCTAGGAGAGCACCCTTCTAAGGCCATCAGCCTGGCAAAGACATTACTTCAGCTACAGCTGCTCATAATTCTTTGCTAAAGAGAGATTTTCGTGTAGTATGTGCTGACAACTGAAACAAGCAGTATTTATTAATCATGGGCTAGTTTTTTTCTTTGAACTCCACGTCTCTGTTACCGTATTTCTTTCCATCTCCTCTCTTTAATTTTCATTTACCATCACCTATTCTAATTTCCCCAAGTCACTTGATGTATGGCATTTTGATAAATCTTTGTTGAAAGGACTAAACTCACAGTGCCCCACAAATTGCTGCTGCAGTTTCCAGGGCCTTCATTTTGCAAGCACAAACATGGTGATGGAATGGGTCATCTTATTTCTTATTTCACTGCTCCTAGGCCAAGAGACAGAGCTAGGTTTGGTGGGTACTCTTTGCTGCACCCACTGCAGGCCTCCTCATCTCTGTTGGTCTCACACTTCCCTGGTGTTTGTGTAGGACATAAGACACTCACAGTCACCTGTTCAGTCATTCATGCAGAGATTTCATGACAACAGATGAAAGGGAGGACTGTAATATGTACTTCTTCCTTTCCTTCCTTCAAGAGCTGAATATTGCAGAAATACTGTGCTGGTAATGAAACTTCACATTTTTACCAGCATGACCCAATTTGATCTCCTAAGCTTACAGAATGGTTATAGAAAGTGCATGAAATTACTTCAGATGACAGGCAGAGATTTTATGCCAGAAAGGAAGGAAGAGCTATATTGTTTTACTTGTAATTTGAGCATACTTCATGTGGGAATCATTGACAGGCGAAAAACATAGATGCTCTTGGGGCTATTTTCGGTCATTTGTTTTGAACTAGAACAACATTTTGGGCCTGATGCAAAACCTATTGACTTTATTTTAAGAAGACTTATAGATCTCTTTGAGCTTTTAACCAGCTATTTCAGTGTCATGGAAAGGCGCAATTGTCTAAAGTTCCTCACGCAGGTCAACCCAGTATTTGCTCCAGAGGAGGATTCAATGATGGTACAAGCTCAGACAAAATTTAACAGAGGATCAGCTGGAAATAAAGAAGCATCAGCTCCTATCAGTGTTGGTTTCTGCTAAAGGGAACAACCTCATGCTATTTTCTTCTTCCATTTTTCCCATGCTTACTTCCAACCTGTTTCCCATCAGTTACGGAAAATTAGTTACAGAAAAATATTGCTGAAAATTACAGGATTATTTCTCATTTACTTCCCTTGAAAAACCTTCAAACTGTAAGAGAAAAAGGGCAGGGAGAAAATGCCAAACTAGATTTCCTTATCTTTGTCTAAATGAAAAATGTTCTGATGTTTGCTAAACCCCCCAAAATCAGAAAAGAAACTCATGAAATATTCAACAAATGAAATCAATTAACATTCAGAAATTTGAAATGAATTTTTTGACAAGATAGTTCATACTGTCAAATTTTCAGAAAAATTTACTCCTCATTTTGAAATTCAACCAAAAAATATAGAACACCTCCTGTGGGAAAAAAACCCTTGTAGCATCATGTACTGAAGCAAGGTCTGAACCATGCCAGAGTGGGGTCTTTGGTCTGAGCCTGGCCTGGGAGTGGACATTACATTGTGAGCCATGGACTGGAGACTATTAAAGTAAATAGACTCAAAACAAGATAGATTTGGATTTAATTTGACATTTCCACATTGTGGCACTGTTAAATCTTTCTGTTGAAGATACCCCTCTCTCTGCAGTAGTCTGTGAGACCCAGTTCTTTAGATGTTCAGTTATTCAAGACAGGGAATTTCTCTGTCCTAACTTTGAGTGTCTTACCTGCGTGTTCCAGTTTGGAGACGAGTTGTCTCTGGACACTTGAGGCAACAGAGGGAGGGAACCAGGCTCTTCCTTAGGGCACACCAGAGACTTCTGTGCCTACATGGGGTCCCTTTTTCTCAGAGGAAGCCTTTTTTTCCTTACCCAGAGAAAAATTAGGGAAACCAACTTTCTGAGCACTTCAGGTAAGTGTTCAGCAGCCGGTGTCATGAATGCTTCCCATGCTGCTTATTAGCAGTGCAAATTTAAGACAGTTTCCCAGTTTTAAGATCTTCCATGGATTTGGCTTTGCTCATCTTCCACATCTCTCTTTCCTAGCCCTTTCCCTGTCCCACTCTAGACTTTGCCAAGCTACAGTGGGGTTGCCTTTCCCTGCAGCTCGTGCTTCACAGAGTTTCTTCGTACACCACTTTAGCATCTCACAGGTACACCACTTGTGAGGTCCCTGGCTACCACATCTTTGCTGCTGCACTTCTGCCTCACTGCTATAAATTTCTGAACATCTATTTTTTTAACTTGGGAAATCAATCTCAACAAGTTTACATATTAGGTGAAATGGCACTGTATTGCTCAAGTATTAATATATCTTCCTATTTGGTTTAAGAGGCAAATCTGTTTGAGCAGTCTGATGAAATGTACTTAGAAGGAGGCTTGAATGCAAAATTGAAACTGTAGGATAATACTTAAAAAAGAAAATAAAAGAAGGTAATCTGAATGCAGGAGACAAGGATTTTAAAAGAAAGAATGTCTTAGGCCAGGTCATTTGATACTAGTGGCAATAAAGCACAAGAAACAAACTCTCATGTTGTATTATTTTAAATGACAATCATAGGAGACAAAGCAAATGTATATGTTGTGTGGAGGAAGGACGAATAGTCAGAGGAGACAATAACAGACACAGAATTTCATTTATATCATCACCTTATTAGCACTTGCAATTTATTCTTAAAACATAGAAATGAAACAGATACTTCTTTCCAGCCCTCACTACTCCCAGGTCTGGTCATGGAAATTTGTGTCTGAACCCTAATTCCTTTCTGAAACCTCAGGTTTTTTTTCACACAGTGTTTTTTTTGTTTTTCACACAGGATTTCTAAGGAGGGTCTAGGGTGGGTGCTTTTGTCAAGCCAGTATTTGCAGCCATTGTATGGAGAAACTATGGCCACTACATCTAACGTAAGAAAGTTGCACATCGACCAACTCCTCTCTGACTTGTTTGTTTAAAGTCAATAACTGGCATTTGGGAAAAGAAGAGAAAAAGTCTCTGCCTTTTGTTTCAACCTTTCCTTTTGCAGAAGAAAGGTTATTTGTGTTGTGGAGCTACTAAAACTAAGCTGCAAGTGGAACAACATATCCTGGGGTCCTCAACTGAATTTAACTTCCTTTGTTATGCATTACTTCCACTTTCAAGGCACAGATGCAAACTTTAGGATAAAAATCCAGCATACCCCTCAAATTTTGTTACATTTGAATCCCCTTCAATCTTGTAAATTTCCACAGAGTTTTCCTTTTACTCCTTTTAGAAGATTTTGACCACTTCTCCATATATGTGTTCAATGCTTACAGTGTGTTTTACTAAGGGCTCGACCAGAGGATGAGTAGGGGTCTTATAGGAAGAGTGAAGGAGCTACAATTTTGTAACATTCTAGAAGATCTAATTTTGATTTTTATTTCAAGGACTTGCAGAAGAATTTTGTATAACATGGAAAGACTGTTAGTGTTCTGGAACACAGAAAGGGAAAATGTATTTTAATTGTGGAATAGGAGACACCACTAAAACCAGTCTTGTTAATTTTTTGTAATGCAGAGTTATGAAATGGTGCTGAGACAAGTTATTGCAGCTAAATTTTGGGCCTAATTGATGCAAGTTTTTACCTGTAGGACTACATATTATCGGGGAAATGATATCTTGTTGATTTTCACATTCCTATTTCATGCATCTTCACATCCTGCAGCATTTTTGCTTATAAATTAAACACCAGACTGGTGTTTGTTCAGCAACAGAAACATGATCAAGAGTAAATGATTGTTTTAGGTGGTCAAGCATCCAGAGGAAAGAGAATGGACAGCTTCAGGCATAGCTGTAATCAAAAACCTTATTGTCTAGAAATGAGATAATTTCAAATGAAGCTCAGCTATCTCTACTCATCATGAATTATGTTACCCAGATCCTACTTATCACCTTTATAAGGTGATGGTATTGCTTAATAAATAGTGTTTTGAAAGGCAAGATGAAAACTTTATTGGCTCATTTTTCTTTGACAATATTGACTCCCAGCTAGAGGGATTTGGTCATGATGTGGGCAGCAGAGAAACTTTTGGATCCCTGTTTTGTCCTGCCTTGAGAAGCCACCAGTGGCTGGGCAACCTATGCGGAAATTGCTGCTGGTCAGGGCAGTAGTGCTTTCCATCCAAGTTCAAAGAAATTCTATCAGTTCTCTAGCCCAAGTGGTCTGAAATCAGCTATGGACAAGGCTGCAGGTAATTTAACTGCTCTGTGTTGTATAGAAGAAAAGATATATTTTGTTTCAAAGAGAACCTGTGTTGTATGGGTACAGGAGTGGATGCCTGTGTTTTGCTTTAGGAAAAGCTATCTAGAGAAATAGGTGTTATTTTAATATACTATACTAACAAAGCTCTAGAATTTTGGAGCTGTCACCATTTTTCAGCAGTCTCAAGCTGGCATTGATTGCTCCATGCTTATGAATGCACGTTTTGTCCCAACATCATGTGTAGGGTACTGCAACTTCCCTGTGCCAAACCAGAGGTGTGGAAAGTTTAAGAACAGCAGAGCTGTCACTGTAATCTTCCTGTGTTTTGAGATCTAGCAGTGACCCCATGGAGCAGTGACAGTTCTGAGAAACTAACATCACCATCTCCTCAGGGCTATTTTGAGCCCAAACAAGCCTCCATGATTTTGGTTTCCTTGACAGCCTCAGAGTGGGATAGTCTGCCTGGACTTGGATAGCTGGGCAGGCCTTTTGGGCTGATTTATTCCCGTTACCACACAATATATGTCTGGCTTTGCTGAAGTGAATGATGGCTGTTAGGGTGATCCTTGCTGGATAGCGGAAATGTTTTTCATTGCATCAAGCAGCTGTAGAAATATGGCACTAAAATAAGAGAAAAAGCTACGAACACTAAAAGTGTAAACTGGTAGTGATGGCCTTTATTATCCCTTCAGACACTAATGGCAATTTTATTAAACAGCTTCTTCAGTTGGCTGATCACATGAAGCAGAGCAATTACGTACTAGGTAAGATTCATTGCACAAACAAAAATCTCAGGGAAATTATTTGTTTACTGTTTTCAGCATCTTTACAGAACACAGTGATATTCTCAGTAGAGCTGAAATATGTAATATGAAAACCAGAGTCAGGGAGAAGACAAGTTCACACAGTTCTGAATATGCACTTTGTTGCAACCAAAAAAGTAGTCAAGCTAATTTTTAATTTGTAGGCATCTGTTCAGGGCTTGTGGTTGTCAAGAAAAAAATTATAATGCAAGTATGCACACACCTAAAGAGCACAGACAAGGAGAATGTCAAGGAGACACGAAAACAAACCTCCTAACAACACGCTTCATTTTGTAGTAAACAAGATGCAAAAAAACCCAAAACCAGGAAGAGGCCTGAACTGCAGACGTGCTGCTGTGAGTAATAAGAATCATGTTATTCAGCAGTGGTTTAAACTTCCCTGAGCCAAGTTGTCCTGTGAGTACTCACATGTCAGCATGGAGGAACAGAATCCGGGAGGATGCTGTAACCAGCCAGTGGTATGTGCTTGAACCTGATCCTCAGGAGCAGACGACCTTGGAGAGCAGTCTTGACCCAGGTGTGCTGAGAGCAGGCAGTACTCACTGCCCCCATTTGCTGCCATCAGACAGGACGTGGTTGGCTTGTCACCCATCCCGTGTCCATCAAGTCTGCATCAGTT
The DNA here is from genome assembly GCA_013399875.1 of Gymnorhina tibicen. Taxonomy (NCBI): domain Eukaryota; kingdom Metazoa; phylum Chordata; class Aves; order Passeriformes; family Artamidae; genus Gymnorhina; species Gymnorhina tibicen. The sequence goes on from VXAZ01004522.1 coordinate 4,009,375, forward strand.
TTAAGGTGTCTCAGGGTCAGCTTTTTTGGTGACCTTAGTGACAGATCAGTGCCTGTCATGACAGTGTTTGTTCTTCACCTGCTCCCAGCCAAGAGTGGGATAAACTCCAGTGAAGTTAATAGGAACAATGGGTTTTGCAGTGATTGAGCTCAGAGAGGCTCTAAAAGAAAGTGGCTTTGAAAGGGAGCAGAGGGAAGTTCAGACTGAGGTTTAGTTTGGCAGTGGGGGAAAACAGGCTTCTGCAATTAGTTCTAATGAATTATAATAAACATAGGACAATATCTCTCTAGCTTTACAAACTGAAGGAGTAATTAAATCTGGAATAAGCCACAGTTGAAATTCTGACTTAAATGCAAAGAATTATTTATTTTGTGAAGGTTGAGCTATGTCAGACTGTGCAGCTGTCTTAGTGACCAAGGAAATGGTCATTAAATGAGCTAATAATAGTAGAGAGGGTAAGGGAATAATATTTCTGTTCAAAATATACTAGGAGTAATGTGTTGAGGAGTCTTCTGTTAGTACCAAGTAAATGAGGAGAAATGATAATTAACATTAAATGACTAAAGAGCATGATATCTTGGAGGATATCAGCAGGATTTCCATGGTAGAAATTTATGCCTGGTTGACTTCTTAATTCTTCAGAACTGCTTAGCAAAATAAAGAAGAATGGAGAATTAAGCTTCCAAAAATCCTTGGGCAAAAGCTTTCAGAAGAAGTCATTCAGGATTCTAATGATGCATAAGGTGAGTGAGATGTAAATTTTTCCTGCTGGATTAAGTGCCTCTACTGAGCTATTGAAATACAAGGAAACTTTCAGGGAAAAACTAAGGCAATGGTTTTACAGTCAACACTAAGCAGAAGAGAAGCAACTTGTATCAGCAAGAGGAGCTTTCTCTCTTCCTCTGCTATAATTGCATCACATCCCACATTGGGGAAATTGATTACACCTGTTCTGTAATTACTTGCAGTACTTGCAATTATCACGCTTCCAATTATGAAATGATGTGTACAGCTGTTTTTATCTTAGGCAAACTCTACATCTCTGAACTGAATTTCTTCATGCTGGTTATGTACCTGAGGCAGCTGCATTCTGGAAAATTTGAGCTGTAATACTTTTTTTTGCTGAGAGAAGAGGAAAAAAAAATTTCTCTATTCTAAATTTTAGCATCCTCTTTCCTAGAGTTCTAGAAGCCCTATACTCTGCCACCAGAAATTACAACTTATGTTGGTAGGGGGTTTTTGTTGGAGCAGCGTGGCTCAATTTTGGGCAAATGATAGCCCTCTGAGAGCAAAGATGTGAATACTAATTGTTGCAGAGACCAGAATGTCTGGTGTTCTTATGATCTGGCCTTTCTCTTCCCTCAGGCCCTGTAGTGGAGAGCTGTCTGTGCTGGAGTGAAAAACTAGATAGAGCTACTTTGGCATGATTAACCTAAATAATCTTTTAAAGTTGTCATGTCCCCTTTTATTTTTCTGGAGCACTGTAAATACATTAAATAAAGCCAATGTTTTAAGACACTCTCCTCTTCTTATGATAAGTTGTCTATTTATTCTCACTCTATATTTTGTGCCACCTGGTCAAATTCTAAAGCAATTCTAGCAAGTATTGGCATTGCTTTTTTTTGACATTCAGTTTTGGGTATTCCTCTTTCCCATAAGAGGAATCCTAAACCAAACCTCCCTAAAACCCTACTTCAAATTATTTAGTTGTGGGCTTTCCTTGGGTTGCTTAGCTCATAAGTTTGGGGTGGATCTTTCCTTTAATTTTAAGACGTTTCTTTCACGAATTCTTGGAAAAACAAATAAACCTTCTGCAGTGAATTTCTAGAGAATCATTAACCAGAGATGGGTTGCTTTGGATACAGAGATAGGGAGTCTATTTGGAAAAAAAAAAAAGAAGAAGAAAAAAAAACCAGTAGCCATGCACAGACACAAAAACACACAACCCAAAGCAATATGACTGCAGCTCAAAAATGAGAAGAAGCAAAATTCTTCTCTTGTTACAGCACTCATTGCAACTAAAGATGATGCAAAGAAAGACAAAAAAGCAGAGGTAGTAAGGTATTTCTTAAGGGTTGCTTCTAACCATATAAAGGCTGTAACACAATCCTCAACAGAAAAACCCCGAAAGAAAACCAAAAACCCACCAAAACCAAAAGAAAAACACTTGAATGATAAAGTAATCTATAAGTAATGAATCAATCTTTTTCAAGTCTAGAGATTCTGAGTTTGTCATTGTTGAGGTTAAATGCCCTTGTGGATGCACTGTTACAGAAATTTAAAAGTGACTTTGGCAACTTAAGGGGTTTGATTTTATTTTTTTTGCTTCTGTGGTTTTTTTTTTCTACTAGCTTTTTTTTCAAGCCATCAACCATACAAAAATGCAGAGCAATACACAAGAAAAACAAGATCTTGTGAAACCAATTTCAGTGACAAATACACACAAATTGCAGGTGGCACCTGAGCTCTGCATCAAGGTTCAAATCCCAGCATTAGTGGGACCTGTGCTGACAGCAGCAATGGTCCAGGATACTTGTCACGGCACACGGAGAGTGGGATGGAGAGGGGGTGGCATGTTCACTTTGTGGAGGCTGGTGTGAGTAAGGGCTCTTTAATATCACTCTAGAAAGCCGCAATCCTGGAAGCGGGATCTGCGTTCACCCACCAGGAGGGTGAAGTGAGTGCAGGAGAGGCATTTTTCCCCGCTGGCAGCCTCTGATCAGAGGTGAGCCACCAGAGGCTCAGCCAGGGGCTGGGCTGCTCCCCTCACAGCTGGTGGGTGCCCTCTGTGAGTTGTGGCAGGTTTCCGTGAAGGTATTTTCCATTTCCAGCGCTCACCTGAAGAGTTAAATAGGGACGAAACCATATTTCTGCTTTTGGTAGCACTTAATGATCCCCAAAATGCAAATAAAAGAGAGAGCCGCAGCTGTGTAAAATATTCTGCTGCTATGTTATTAAGTACAAGGGGATGAACATAAGGGCAGGAAGCCTCTGATTAAGAGCAGGTTTGTGTGGTGTACGTGACTCAAACTTTGACACTGTTTGAACTCAGTGCTGACTCAATCTTACTCCTGCCCGTGAAGCTGAGTTTGTGCCTGAATGTTTCACACATCCATGCTCTTTGAATTAAACAGGATGCAAAACCCATCTGATGTAAAGATTTTTTAGGCTGGTATTTATTCTGCTGACATAAAACTATGTTTGTGGGAAATACTACGTGGTACCACCGACTCAAGAAAGTACGGATGAGTGAGAGATACTGTCTGGGAATGAGGACAAATGGAGTTAACTTACTGCTTCCTCTGTAGTTGCTGTACATCCTGTGGAGCAAAGAATCAAACAAGGAAAAAAGTCTTTCTCTTTTTTGAACGCAGGTCTTTTTCAAGTGTCTTTGTGGTTCCCACTCAATAATGACAGTAACATGGCTAATGCCCTGGGCAAGAGGTGTAGTATTCCTGCGTACAAAAGAGAAATGGAAATGGAAAGAGCTCAAGTGGTACAGGAGCTTGCCTTGGGCAACTGTGTTTTATGACTTGTCTTTGGATGCCTGTGTGCTAGCTGACTACAAATACTATAGATCTCATGTTTTCCATCATCTTGGTCTCTCTACTTACATTTTATATCTGTGTATCTGTATATCTGTATATCTCTCTCTATATATCTATATCTTTGCTAAAAATGAAATAATATCAAGTTCAGACAGCCACAGGCAAGAAAGGTGAGAAAGGGAGATTTTGCCTTTAGCTAAACTATGTATATAAAGGCCTGAAGAAAAGGATGCCATGTTTCACCTTCCTGAGGCAAGTCTGACCAAGAACATTAAAATTCCTTCTGACACCCCAGGTTAGCCTGGGAGAGTTGAGCCTTAAAAGACTTAACTCCCCCAAAACACCAGCAAAATGTGAATCTTGTGGAGAAACCAGGTGCTAGGAAATGGTGTCTCCTCTCCAGCAGCTGCTTGGCTGGTCTGTCCTTTGGCACCATTTGTATATATTTCCATTGCAAGAAAAGCACCAAAAAACAGCAGTTCCATGAGATGCACATCTGCTGGTTAAAACAGCTTCAAGAAAGGCAGCTCTTGGAGGGGTTTCTTCCACAGCTGGAAGCAGGTTCCAGCAGCCACTGGCATGGCTTGGCCATGTAATGACAGCTGCTGTCCTGGCCAGCACTACCCCTGTTCATCCAGGCTGCAGAGCCCCACGGTTCAGGGGGCTGAGGACACTGAGAAACTTTTTACAGGGGCATATAGTGATAGGACAAGGGGGAAAGATTTTAAACTGAAAGAGTAGAGTTTTAGATTAGATTTTAGGAAAACCTTCTTTACTGTGAGTATGGCGGGGCAGTGGAACAAGATGTCCAGAGAAGCTGTGGATTCCCCATCCCTGGCAGTGTTCAAGGCCAGGTTGGATGGGGCTCTGAGCAACCTGGTCTGGTGGAAGGTGTCCCTGCCCGTGGCAGGGGGTTTGGAACTAGGTGATCTTTGGTGCCTTCCAACCCAAGCCTTTCTCTGATTCTACAACTTTGCAGTTGTCCTGACAGGGTTCTCCAAACAGGGCTTCTGTGGGGCCTTGCACTGCAGAGCTGCAACACAGTCACTGGAGCTGCTGGGTCTTTCACCTTTCTGTCTCAAGTGCTGCTGCACAAGGTGGATCCATCTGTTTAAGCCCTCCTTTTAGAAGCATTTAGCTGTGAATCAGAACACATTACAGCAGGTAACTAAAGTCACTGTTGCTGGGCCGTGAATGACAAATCCCTAAGAGCAAAATTTCTGAGCAGAAGTTTCAGCGAGTCATCCTGGGGCCATTAAAAGGACGCAATAAGCAAGCATAAAAAGTCACTCTAAAATGTAAAGTAAATAATGAAATTATTGGTTCAGAAAAACTGTGAAGAAAAAAATATTTAAGCAGTCATGTGTCATGGTTTAACCTCAGCCAGCAACCAAGTACCATGCAGCCACCCACTCACTCCCCCACAAGTAAGACTGGGGAAAGAATCAGAAGGGCAAAAGCCAGAAAACTTGTGGGTTGAAAGAAAGACACTTTCATAAGAAAAGCAAGTCATGCACAGACACAAAGGCAAACAAGGAATTAATTCACTGCTTCCCTTGGGCAGGCAGGTGTTCAGCCATCTCCAGGAGAGCAGGGCCCTGTCACATATCGCATTTACTTGGGAATACAAATACCAGCACTCCAGATGTCCCACTTCCTTCTTCTTCTCCCCACTTTATATACTGAGCATGATGTGGAATATCCCTTTGGTCAGTTGGGGTCACCGGTCCTGGTTGTGTCTCCTCCCAGCCTCTCATGCACCCCATACATGCACCAGAATGACAGAACCAGGAGCAAAAAAGGCCTTGTCTCTGTGTAAGCCCTGCTCAGCAGTAACAAAAACATCACTATATTATAAACCCAGTGTTCAGCACTAATCCAAAACACAGCCCCATTCCAGCCTCTATGCAGAAGATTAACTCTACCCCAGACAAAACCAGCACATTATGTTATTCTCTGGAAGTTGTTTCCTCCTTATGCTGCTTCTATTCACCTTACTCTCATGTGCTCCTAAATGTATTTTACTTGGTGGTGTAAGTCTAGAATTTTATTATGAAGAAATAAACCAAAGAAAACTACATCCCATGGTAGTCTGACATACAAAAATGGATAAAAATCTGCTCTGGAGATTTGTTTCAGTGCTGGGCTGTGAATTCAAAGCCAGTCCAACCTGTAATTTCTCTTCTTATCCCAGTTCCAAACCCCACTTAAATCCATGGCAAGGCAGGGAGGGAGCTCTGACAAGGCTGAAGAGCATTTGATGATTCATCTGGATTTAATTTGGTGGTTTTACTCAAGGTTTTAGGTGACAAGCATTCAGACTGCAGTGTGGGCTCATATCCTGTGTTGCTTGACCAGGACCCACTGGCCCATGACATGGACAGTGCAGATACTCAACGAGTGAGTTTTGTTATGGTGGGGAGCAAATGCTCTCCATTCTCCATGGGATTTCCTGATGACATCTAGTCTGGGATCATTACCCCTTCATGAAACACTATAGAAACCATGGAATTGCATGGATATTCTTGTTCTATACTGTGCCTGATCGCCCATATCTCACAAGCATTAGCTCCAGTTCCTTGATATGTATCAGTGCTCTTCCTTGGTAGGCTGTCTGCTTACAGTGGCAGAGAGCTATGAGGACTGAAGGAGCTGCATGGAAGCAGTTCCTACCTGTTTTGGAGTCACTCTGGTGGGTGAAGAAGATGTAAGGCACAGGAGACTTCTTATGCCATTCAGGCCTTTTGCCGTGCTTGGAAACATCCCTGTGTTTTGATGCTGTTTCAGTGGGGTCAGCAGTCTCCATGATCTGGATTGTTTGGTTTATGTTTTGGACAAATAATCACTGTGATCTTTCTTCCTGCCCATGATTTTTCTCAGTTTAGCTCTGGGTTCAATCATGCTATTAAGTTGCAGTGGATTTTTATAACTGCTTTGTGAGGATGAGGGTCATCCTTTTTGTTGAGAAGAGTGACGGACTGGGAAACCTGAATTTAACTCACAAGGCATGACAGCCACTACCTCAGCACTTCTGATGTCAAAGTGAGGCCGAGGCCAGGCAGGAATTGATGGCTGCCCCAGCCTTGTCTCCGGAATGTCCAGGAGGAAACACTGATAAAAAGCCTCTGGGCAGGATGTGGTAACAACAGTCACCATAAAATATTGCACAAGCTGATAAAAACCCTCTGGTCTTGGCTGAACCTGAAATGCATGTCCTTGCTGCAGCCGAGCCTTTGCTTGGTGGCAGATGCTTCTGCAGTCTGAGCCAATGGAGCTGCTGAGCTGAGAGGGCAAGGAAAAGGCCTATCTGACCACACTCACGTTTTTTGATACAGCAACTGGGAAAAAACCCCACCTCACTGCAGGTTATGTCCCGATCAACTTCTGACAGTTTTTGCTGTGGGCAGAATTGAGCTGCTCGAGACTGAGAGTAAAAGTAGCTAACAAAGGACAAGAACCCTTACATAGTTCGGTTATCCCTTCCACAAAAATGCATCTCACAGGCATTAATGAATCAGCCCATAACATTTTACAGTCAGGCAAAGACTTCAGCAAGGCTAAATAAGGAATATTTGAAGGGTCAGTCTTGGGTCATTTGGAGAGGCCAGTCTGGGCACTTATGTAAGACAAGAAAATGATGAATAAGTGAGAATAGAGAGCTTGCACAGAGTCCTTAGGATTGCTCCAGGCTGTGGAGATCAGCATGACTTCAGTGAGCGCTGCCCAAGGGACATTTCTGAACATTTCCTAAACATCAGCCCTGCTGTAAGTGTTGGAGCTCAATGGCTTTTCTCTTGTGAAGGAAAGAAATATGGAGATGTCACAGCTGACAAAGCAGTTACTCAAAATATCTATTTTACCTCTGCTTTTGTAATTTTTTGGCACAGTCCTCTGTCAGCTGATTCTTCCTTGAGGTTTAAAACACAGAAATTTGTAAACGGGAGTGGACTGGAGAAATTGTGTAGCTGCACAGGTGGCAAGAGCAGAAATGCTTATGTGACCAAGGTTTCTGATGAATTTGGTTGCCAGCAGGGAGAACATAACACGCTGGGTGACTCTGGAAGGCTTGCCACCACATTTGACCCCACTGGGTCAGGTGTGACACGCACTCACATTACCTGTCCCCTGTGCTGGATGTCAGGGAGGAGGATCCTGTGTGGGGAATGCGAAGGTGAGTATGCTGTCCATCCCCTGCTTCCACATCAGAAGCGTCATGGCTCTTCCCTGACTTTTAGAGGTCTCACTTGGCTCATAGTCTGAACACCACGGGAACATTTACTTCTTCTGTGGGGCAGGAAGGGAGACACAGGTGCAGGCACAAGCACGGCATGGTCTCTGTCACTGCCTGAGATGCTAGTGCTGCAACACAGTACATGGAGGATGTGTCTTCTCAGCAGCTGCTTGGGTTCAAATCTATTTAACACATACTTCCCCAGAGCCCCAGTTCCTCAGGGTGTCATATGGAGACACAGTAGCTTCAGAAACCTTCCTCTGAAGCAGCTTTAGGAAAAAAACCTCAGGGGCATTTCTTTCACAGATGGTCTCTGAGTTTCTAGGGAAGACTGTTTGGAAAGCAAGCTAAAGATCCATTCGAGGAAAACAGTGTAGATACAGTTATTTTATGTTTTGGGTATGTTATCACACAGCATGTGACATGAATCCTGCAAATCTCTGCTGAAGATCCTGATACAATGCTCTCAGCAGCCTGTCCAAACTCCCTGATAAGCCCTGTGACACTTGACAGGCTGGGAAAACCTCACTGGTAGTCAGTAGAAGTCCACTGACACCCTACAATGTAAAGTTCAGATCATTGTGACAAAATATATTTCTTTTGGGAAAAAAACCCCTGTCTGGTGGAGTAGCTAGTTCATCACTGGATTTGATTCAGACCTGCCACTTGAACCTGAGGCTCTCATGACTTCTTCATGTGAGAATGTCAGTGAGATCCCAAAGTTAACAAGTTTATTTGCTTATAATTTCTTTTATTCTTTTCCCCTTTATTCTTTAATTTAGAGCCACTGCTGAGTTCATGATCCTTTGCATTTGAAGTCACAGCTTTGTAGGAAAGTATCTAATTTTCTTAACTAACCAACTTCCTCCTTTCTTAGTGTAACAAATTGAATATCTTCATCAAAAAAATTCCCACATCAACAAAAAAAAACCCAAACAAAAAACCTCCCCCGAACCCCAGACCATATTTTCATAATGATGGTGACCTAAAGAACACATTAGTGCTCTGTATTTTATTTTAATTTCAGTTGCACCAGAAGAATGAAATATTTATACTTGTGTGCTCTTCTTTCCTTTCTGACAGCACAGAGAATATGATAAGCTTTTCTGAGGCTGTGACAAGAAAAAAATTTTCAACATATGGTAATATACATATGATATGTATTCAACAACACCTTCTTATTACAGCTGTGGGAGACGACCCTGCTTGAGCAGGAAGGTTGGACCAGATGACCCTCTGTGGTTCCTTCCAGCTTTACCCATTCTGTAACTCTGTGGAGAAAGTAGAAACAAATATAGATTTTTCCTTTTCAATAGCTGATTATTTGCAGACTGATGACCTTTTTTTTTCCATAGGGAAATCAAAGGAAGAATATAGAAAAGGAAAAAACCTAATTCTGGACCCTGAAAAAAGGCAAAGGTGTAATTTCTAAGTCCTTCAGCAGGTGAGCCAATTTCCAACCTGACCTTCTGTTTCCTATCTCTTCTGGCTGTGTGGCTTTTTCTGAGTCCCTGAACTTCCACTGAAGCCTAAATTAAAATTCTCACATTGAAGGGAGTGCAGGTTCTGAATCTCGGGCGAAGCTGCTACCAGTCTGTCTAAGGCTGTCTCCTGCACACAGTGGTGCTAATATTCACTGTGCCTTTGATGTGACCAGGTTAAAACTCTGTCAGTATTCAAAGTGTCTTTCTAGTTCACTTGTGCCCATTCTTCATTGAAAAGTGGTATTTATTTTCCTCACATCAATTACATTCTTGCACCCAAAAACTGTCAAGTCTAGCAGTTTTTTTACAGATCCAGCAAATGGCAAGAGCCAAATGCACAAGGCTTCCCCTCAGACTCCCTCTCTATAGCTAAATATGCTTGCTTAGCCCCATTTTATCTGTCCAGGGCCTTCTTCTCCAAGTTATGTTATTCCAAGTCTGCCAGACTGTTGCTCTATTATTTCCTGAAATACAGAATACATTCATTTTCCTGGCTACCTCAGCTCTGGAATTGGTTGCCGTCTGTTAAGTAATCAAATGTGTATATTTTCAGCAGTAATATAAATAAATCAAAAAACAGTAAGGAAAAAAAATCAGTTCCATTGTGGTGGGTAACTGCTGAGATGCCACAGAAAGCAGTACGTGGACCCCAGGAGTCGACCTACCACAAGCTGAAAAACACAAAGTAAGAAAGAAAGAACACTAACAATGATGAATAAATCGACAAGAAGGATATAAAAAGGCAATATGGGAAACACCAGCCTGATTTGAGTGAGTGGTCTTTAATTCAGTGGCTTCTTCCTGCCTATGCTGAGCACTAAGATTTTTCAGAAGACAAAACAAAATAAATCATAAGGGAATGTTGTTCAGGGGAGCTTTCCTGGAGCACCTTATTTTATGCACTGAAAATAAAAATGTTGCTCTCTGTTATATTTTTTGTTATTCTTTCACTGTAGCAATGTGTGTATACATCACCAAAATGGCCTGAGCCCTTTAAATCTTTTAGAAGGCTGCTGTGCCTGGGCTAAGTAAAATCTCGTGTTAAATGAGTTTGACAGTTCAGTCACACATTTTAATGGGAATGTTTCTTGGTGATATATATACATTTATTCTTTCACTTTAGGCAATGGTTTCATAGTGTTTTGTTGTGGGAAAAGAAAAAAATCTCAGTGGACGCCCAGTTTCAGTTAGCACTGGACATCTGGTTGTGTATAAGGCATTTTTTGAAATGTTACGTTAAATACTTTCCATCTTTCACCTGCAGCTTGGGGATAGAAAAAGCCTGACTGAGAAGAGGCTTAGCCAGGGTTCTATTCTTCTGATTTAATTCAAATTTTCCATTCTGAGCAGAAGTTAATACTTCTCATTATTTCCATGTTCTTCGAAATACTCCAGGAAAAACATGACAGGCATAGCAAAATAAGCATCTCCTAAATTCACCTTTGCATGAAAATACTGAGATCGTGATGTTTGTGTCTTATGACTTCATCATCCTGAACACAAACTCTTGACAGTGGTTACCAATGCACCAAATGCCTTTGATTTGCTGAACAGAATAATAATTCATCCTTCACTTGCAATGTGGAAATTCAGGTGCCTATTCAACGGTTACAGTTTAACAAGAAAACTTTCAGAAAGAGGAAATTAATTCATCTTCAATTTAATTGGTTTTTCTCAGTCACTGGAACTCAGCATGTCATCAAGGGTTAGAAAAGAGAGCTAAAAGCAAAATATGCTGCCATATTTTGGCATAATGAGTATTATAAAAGAAGTGTATTTCTGTGCATTGTGTGTGCCTCAAAGAACATACTTGGGAATAGCCAAATATGATTTATAGCTAGACTAAAGTTAGAGTACAGTTGATTTCCTTAACAGATCAAATTCTGGGGAAGAATTGATGATAATTCTAATGTTTCACCCATTCAACTTCCATATGCCACATAATCACACACTGCTACCTAATGCAGTTTTAAATCAGAAAAGGGCCTACTGGCTTGGGTTCATGCATGACTGATGTGAATTTTGTTTGTTAAATGATAATTTCCATGGGAGTAGACAATCTGATAGAACAGGAATGAGAAAACTCCTTTTCTAGTGGTATTATTTGGTATTAAAACTGATCCTGGAAGCACTAACAGAGACTGAGGTGAGAGCTTGTCAGGAATTTTCCCTAGAAAGTGCTGATTCATCAAAAAAGAGGTGTTTCAAGAAAATCCACCTGTTTTCGTAAGACTAGCGAGAACTGCCAATCAAGAAAATCCACCTGTTTTCATAAGACTAGAGAGAATTGCCAATGTTTTCACCCCAGGCCTGTCCAGGCTTCTTATTTCTGTTGCTTGGAGGTTATATTCTCAGCATGGTGGTCTCAGGTCTGACAGCTCTGGAGTTTTTTGGAGGGGTTTGGAGTGTCTCTGAAATCCAGGCTCAGCTGCTCTTCAATGCTTGGCCCTGTAACAGGGAACCTGGAGAGTATTTATGTATCTAATTCTGTCACATCTTAAAAGTAAGAGTTAGGAATACATCTGCATCTGCTCTGACACACTGCTAGAAAAAATCTGTGAAGAGGTCACAGAGAAAAGAAATTGGTAACCACCAGACTCTAAAATATTTATCCTGTCTCCAGATAATAAGACCTCAGCTCAGTAATGAACAGAATTTTGTCTTTGGCTTCAATTGGTTTAAAATGATCCACAGTGAACCAGAAGTCAAGTCAGGGAAGAGTAAACACAGGAATGGTCTCAACTTTTAATCAGAATACACTTTGGGTTGTTTTTGTCCCAGTAAGTCATCCTTCAAGATAGATGGTTCTAACTGTGAAAGAATGGTGATACGGGCTCCTCTGGTTCCCCTGGGCTCTTTAGTTTTGCTTGTCAGTGTTCTTCTGAGATGCCTGAAAACTCACATAGCAAACTTTGCGTTGGCAAAAATTTGAACATTTTCTTTGACAACCATAACTACTAGGGCTATGCATTGGAAAAAAAAAAGGAAAAAAAAAAAGGAAAAAATGCCCAGAAAGAAATAAAAAATATCAAAAGCTGAGAAATCAGAACAAAATAACAGCTTGAGAGAGGTGCTGGTTTGTTATGCTGCCACAAAACAGATCAATCCGTGCCTTGAAGTGAGCACCCATGCGTATATTCTTTTCAGCTGAGGTGTCTGCAAAACTTAAATAGATCTTCTGCCACATTCTGTTATCATAAATCTCTAGCCTCTCTCTAGCAGCTTGAATTAGAAATACTTTTCAGGTCCTAGTTTTAATTGCCTGCAGTGCTAGCAGTCATTTGACAAACACATGTTGTTCAACAGTTATGGAAGCCAGGCTGCACTTCTAACTAGCAAAAATAAGTGCCAGGACTTTCAGAAGATTAAATGTATCTGTTGAAAACAGATACAAACTGCTGAAAACACTTACAAAATATGCTCTGACAACAGAAGTCATGAGACTTACAACCTCCCAGTGTGTTTGTGGTCCTGCTATTCTTAAGTCATATGCCCAGTGAGCACACAAGGGAAGAGAACACAATGTTCACCACCTCTTCTTGAACTGACAGGTGAAACACACACATCCTGGAACTGGGGAATGTGATACCCACTATAGTACTATCCTGAAAACTAGAATGATAGCCTGAAAACTAGAGTGATAGGAAAGGCTCCATCTAGCACTGCAATTAATATTGCCATTTGATTTATCTAGGCAATTGTGTCACCTGCTCCTCAGAGCAGTAGAAATCTGCCAGGTTTCCTGATACCCAGCAGCTAGACCTCTGGTAACAGCATGACACATCCTGCCTTGGGCCTTTTACCTTGAAACTTCTGCTGCTGAACATGCCATTTTTGGTGAGTCTGGGGCATAACCTGATCACTTTCTTCAAACAATAAACAGAGCAGGATTTCAGACTTTTGTGTTACAGAGTAACATAGCTTTTCTCTGAATCCTATGGGGTTTTTTTCAGTGTGCTTCCTAAAAATGTGGAAACAACACCATTTTTCAGTAAGAGGTGCAGAAATATTGTATATACGAGTTCAAATTTATATAACTCCTAACAATGTTTTATATTTCAATATTTATTGAATTCTCTCTTTTCACCAAAGAGTCTTTCTGGGAGTTTCTTGGGTCAGCGTATTTGCTATATAATCCACAAGAATTCCCCAGAGGATCAGGCCTCCCAACCTGGTCTACTTTGCAGTAAAAGGTAAAGCAGGGCATCCTGATGTGACAGCATCTTGATATGTGTAGAGCCCTTGGCCTTTCTGAGATTATTTGGTGTGTAAGGCAGAGTTTTACTTCCCTTGGTTTTTATACTGTTTCAAGTACATAATAATGTACTTGATATAATGCCCGTTATAATCCCACTGGTGTCCAAGAGATAATCTTCGTAGGTAGGTAGTTTTTGAGACACATGCCCCGAGTTCACTTTCTGCATCTCAGTGTCATTCTTCTGCAACAGCAAAAGCAGAGTTTGGTTCTGTCTTGAAGGCACAAGAAAGATGTATTTCATATACATTATGATGCTCATGCTACGGCAAAATACCAGAAAGAAAGTACTTCAAAGACCTCTGCTAGATATGACTGAAGTCCCACTGATAAAGCCATACTGTATCAAACAGCCTAGGTAGCCAAATTCATTGTCTTGGTTAGTCAATACTGATGAATATTTAATATATTTTTTCTTGTTCTTAACAAGATTTTGACATTATAAATGTAAATTTCTAAAGCAGCAGGGTTACCACTTTGATAACAGTACATAATTTTTGGAGGGTTGCTGCCAGTGTTATGCTGGGATCAGTGAAAGGTTATTTTAGGGGAACATCCTAGTTTTCTTCTATTCAGAAGGGGAGAAAGGTGCTTGCCCTACATGGCGGTCCATGTTATCTCCTAATCTTCTTTGATCTCTTTCATGTCTTTAAACTGTATGTAGTTTCTGTGAGTCAATGCTACTGTCGATAGCTCTCTGTACATTTTATGTAAAGCATAATCTTCTACTTAAGAAAATATTCTGCTGCTATTTAGATCCACAAAAAGTTTTGGTTTCTGTGACGATTTTCCCTAGAGTGTTTTCTTACAATTTTGAAATAGTACAATACTTCAGTGATGACATAAATGCTTACATCGTGAGAAGGGTAAGTTATGGCTTTCAATCTCACGGTCTTTCTCTGTGTTTCTCTGCATGCACACAGACACACACATGATTTAGACACTTCAAATATGAAAAAGAAATGTTAGTCTCTCTACTGGAATACGGAATGCCATTACAGAAGCATAATGGCATTTTTTACCCTTATACCAGTTTACTTCATGATCTGATGAATTCCTCTCTACTGCAACTGTGCTCCTCCAAGCAACTATATTTCACAACATTTGAACCACCACCTCGAGGAAGTGGTAATGGCATTTATAACAAAAAATATAAAAGAGAAAACTCTTTCAGAGTACAAACAAAGCTCTGAGGAATAATGACTGCTCCTCTCAGAAGTGTAAAAATGTCATGAGTTACAGCTGTTGTAAAATGAGGTACAGGCGAGGTGGGTTTGATCCTGTAACAAAGGTGAAAATGAAATGATTGAAACCGACATGAAAGAAGTTCCTTAACAGTTTGGTTGTGATCAATGCTATCCAAGAAATTTGTGACAATATCATTGAAAAACCATTGAGTTTGTTGTTATAATTTTTAACAGAAAAACAAGAAACAAAATTAAGAGATCTATTTAGAGGGTAACAGTGATTACAAAGCACTTTGAGTAACATTCTACAATTGATGTTGACATTGAAATTAATGCCTCAGACAAGGTATGCTTCTCAAAGTGAAAATTTCCATCTTCTTAGATGCAGATGTGTTAAAAGAAAATCGGGGAACTCTGTCCACAAGTGATAACAAAACACTTAAAAATTCTGTACAGTGTTTGTTTGATAATGTTTTTGTCTCCCATATACTTGTTTACTTTTAATCCTAGACTTGTTTCTTTGCTGGCAGAACATGCTTAAAGTCATAAAGACAAAATGTATAAAAGTGTGATTATAGCTCTTACTGAATGAGTCTTCTTATACATTTAAATTTATATTCATGCTTAAATGCTTTGCTGGCTTCAAGCCACAAGGCAAGTTAATGTGGTCAGGAAGCCAATCAATTCAAACTACTGGACTTGTTGATTATTCTTTTATGCAGAAAAACATTGGCAGCTGATACAGGATTCAGTCCACTCTCTCAAGGCTGCAGACACTGCTAAAGGAAACACACATTTTCAAAAATTAGCTTGACATTGTAAAAGTTCACCTAGACAAACTGGGAGCCAATTAGACATGTGGCAATAGACAGCTACATGAGGAGATGGACCAAACTGGGTGTTTCTGAAAAGAGCAAGCTTGATGCATAGAATTTAAAAATGCCATATTTCATGATGGTGCTACAAGTGAGAAAAAACATACTCACAAAGCACTTTTTGATACAAACTCAAACATGTGAAAACTCAGAAAGTACTGTCTAATTTTGGTCAAAAAATGGTTAAAGAGTTACATTTTTTTTTAATAAGTGCCATCTAAACTGAAAAAAAGACCAAGAAATGAAATGGTCACTTATATTAAAGCTGGTAACATATTCCAGCAGAATTCAGATAATAGCAATAGGTTCCTAACATTACAAAAATCAATATATGAGTGTCACATATATAAAGTGTCAACACAGCTTTGTGAGGTTCCCCTGCCTTGCAAGTTTCCTCCAGACTGAAGCTCTGGGCTTTGGGCTGTCAGCCACTCCTTCTCATTAAGGATGCCATTTTCTGGGACCTCCTTTCTGTATCATTGTATACATCATCAACAAATAAAGTGAACAACACTGGCCCCAGTTTTAATATCTGAAGTATATTTCTAGTCACCAGCTACAAAATGGATGTTGCCCTCTTTGTACTTGATGGTCTGGCCAAATTTGCAGCCCATCCAGCACTTTGTGCAGCCCAAGATTACTACTTCCTGCCTAGGAGGCTCTTGTTGATATAAGAAATGTTATGATGTTTGAGCTACATGACATGCACAGCTCTCTCCATGCCCGCAGAGACAGCCATTTCACTGTAGAAGGCAATGGGGCTGAGCTGACCAATCATCATTTACCTGAGGTAAATCCACCCTGACCATTTCTGATTGCCTTTTTGTCCTCTGTGTGTTTGTGGGGCTGCAGATAAGGCCAATAGTTTCCTGGATTCTCATTTTTCTTAAAGATTGGCACGTTGTTACCTTTTTTCCAATCATCAGAGACCTCTCCCAATACCCATTTTTTTCAGAGGTGGTAGGCAGTGTACCAGCCGTCTCTTTTAACACCCTTGGTTGAACTCCACTTGGCCCCATGGATTTGAATGCATCCATCTTCCTTAAACAGTTACTGAGGATGTTACCCTCCATTACTGGTTGCCCCTCTGTTTCCCTGACTGGGCTGGTATTTGAGATGTTTGGGAGCAGGCTTTGGCTGCAATAATTTCTGTATCAGCCACTAAGAGTCTGGTTTTTTCCCATTTGTCAATGGCAAAATGTCTTCTGCAACCTTTTGTTCTGCGCAGTCGTGTGAAATCTTTTCCTCTTACACCATATATCCCTATTTTTACCTTAACATTAGCACTGCCATTTCTGATGTTGTCCACAAGTGCTGGAACAATGCTTTTACATCCTCCTTTTTCCTCATCCTCATTTCCACTTCTTGTATGAATCTTTTTAGGATATTATTTCATGGAGGGGCTCTGTACTCAGACAAGTGGACTTTTCACTGAGATTCCCAGTATTTCTGTCTAACAGAATAGTTTTTTCCTGAGCTCTCAGTAAGTTTTTTTATGAAATCATCCCAAATGGCCAAGGCACCTATCTCCTTCATGGCTCCTTTCCCAGGAATTCCACTTAGAGATTCCCTAAAAAATTCAGTTTGCAAGTTCACACCCCTAACTCTGCAGTTATTATTCCCAGACATCCTCTGGATCCTGAAGTTAATAATTTCATGATCACTGCAACCCAAACTGTTATCTGTAGCCACATTTGCCATCACTTCTTCCTTGTGTGTGAAGAACAGGTCAAGTATAGCCTTAAGCCTGTCGGCTCTGATGGCATTTGTACAAGGATATTCATAGAGCAATAGAACCAGCTAGGCTGGAAAAGACCTTTAGGCTCATTGAGTCCAACTGTAGATGCCCCTGACCTTGGACTCCACCTTCCAGAGTCCAATAACAGATTTAGGTGAGAACAAGTCAAGCCATTTGCAGAAAGACTCAACTTTCACAAGTGGCTTTGTGCTCTGACTCAGCATGGGGTTACTGGGCACACCTGACAAGACCATCTACTCAGGTTTGCTCAGTCTTGGAATCAAAAGATTCCTATCTACCTCTGATGTCATTCCTAACTACCACATCATTTCCACATCAGCTCTCATGTCAGCAATCAAGTTAAGTTATTGAACTCTGGAACATTTAACGTGATTATACCAGAGGAACGTTTAGTTTTCCCATTGACCAGATGTGATTGCTGTGGAGAGGAGGGTGGGGAGTCTTGGTGTGGTACATACTGTCAGAGACCGAAATAGCTCATGCCTCAAACACTGATATAAAGTTTTGGCCGTTATAGTAAAAACTGTATGAAGAAGACCACCCCTCCCTAAAGGATGCCTGACTGGAACTTTGGACTGAAATTCAAACTGCTGAGATTAGATAAAGGGAAAATCCATTCTTCAATCAGCTGAAACAAACAAGTAAACAAGGAAAAGAATGTGAGCCAAACAGCAGCCATGCTAAGAATCATATTTGGCTTGCTTCGGGCTGGGGGAGGCCGTAGCCCAGAGACCCATTTGCTGGGAGCAGGTTTGCACAGATTTCCCCCCCTCCAGCTGAGGTGTGGGGAGGAAGTTTTGGTGTGTCGTAACCTCTGCTCAGGGCCAGTGAACCTATCCTCCCTTACACAAACTGGCTATGGACCCCCCAACCCCGGGAAGGCCACATCCACAAAATATTCACATGAGAGGCAGCTGAGTGGGTGCCTTAATCCATCAAAGGCCCCCTGAAGTGCACCCCCCAGAGCCATTCCTGAGGCCTTGCACCACAGGACTGCATGTGATGGAACAAACCCAGAGTCTGTTGTAAGAGACAATGGCAAACTCTCCTCCCTCCGCCAGGGAGGTGCCTGAGTTTTCCTACCTAGCCTGAGTGTGTATTAACCCATGGGATTCTATGCTTTTTGGGGGGATCTTCACCACCAAGAAGACCAGATGGAGAGGATCAATGGAGCATCATTGGGATGTACAGAGTGGTGATATTTTCCTTATTCTGTCCCTGTCAATCTCTTTTTGTCCCCACCCACTTATTTTCTATTTCTTTCTTTCTCTCTCTCTCTCTCTCTCTCTCTCTCATATTTACTATCAAATAAAACCCGTACTATTGTCACTGGCATATGGTCTTGTTTGCACCTTAATTGGGGCAGAGTACTTTGATAATTGGATCATGACACATACCTAATGTTCCTTCTCTATCTTCTGGCTGACACTCCATAAAACAAAAGCCAGACCTTTTCTTTTTAATGTATTCAGCACATCGGGGAGGTCCAGCCCATGCTCAAAACATACATACACTTTAAAAATCAAAGTCATGTGCGTTCGTCCAGGACAACCTGAATTCCCAGCATCAGAAGCTGCCAGCCACATCCAGCCCAGCACCTACTGGAGGAGACAGAACCAAACAGTTCATGGGAAGCTACAAAAAAATCACAGAAATTAAAAAATCAACAGCTCACAAGAGGTCTTCACTCTTCACAAGAGGAGAAATGAAACTCCCAATCATGTGCCACATAGAAAAGCTCTGCAACCTCTGTGTCTGGTCAAAGTCACAACCCAAACTTTGACTGGATGACCACAGCTGAATAATTAATCAAGAGAGAAAAGAACTTAGAACTGAATTATTCTGTTTAATGAACTGTGGATTTGCTCAAGTCCAGAGCAAATGTCCTCTAGAAACTGATATCCTCTAGAAACTTCTTGGACAAAAAGTTTCAAATCCTTTCTCTTTAAATTTAGTTGGGATTGACCTTCCAGACATATCTTTCATGACACTTGTGATGTATTAGAGCGATAAGCATCTAAAGCAGCAAACTCTGATTGTAATAGTTTTCTCTTTTTCAGTTTGAAAAAGTAAGTTCTGTTTTGGCATATCTGTGGGCAACAACGAAATCTTGGGAATCAGTGAGCTTGCTGATATTTCAAAATTCCTGCTGTCTCTGTTTACAGACTTACTATTATATATTGTTAAGCCTCAGTGAGATATTCAGACTGCACTCAGTATGAGAAAAGATTTTGAGTGATATGGAGAGAATTAATCATAAAAACCCACACAGATAAAATAAGGTGCCCTGGGAAAGCTTAAGGAAGGAATTAATACAGAGGTTTTAGTAGCTTTGTGTTACCTTTTCTGTTTCCCATTTTCTTAATCCCACTCTTAGAAGTGGTATGGAAAGAAAACATGTTGATACTCAGTCAAGGTTTGTGATCATTGCATCATGGATAACAGTGAGTTTTAGGAGGGATCTGAATAAAATGATTGTGCAGTGAAAAGGTACACAAGATAGGTAACAGTAAAAAACTCAGGTACAGAAGTGAAAGAAGGAAATGAATGCACTAAGGATATTAACACAGCTGAGGTGAGGAAGACCTTTACTTCAGGTTATTCAGATGGCGTTTTTGGGTGCCAAACCAAACAAGTGCCAGGAAACCGAGCACGTTGTACAGGTCAGGTCTGGTGTTTTACCTGTTTTAACTAACACTGTCTTCAGGCTAATCAACTCAGTCAGAGGACTCCCCTCCTGTGCCCATAATTCTTAAGTGCTTCTGAAGCACCATGAGTTGTGCCAGGTCTCTAACTAGACCCTGTGCCACTGATTATGACCTTTTGGGATCTGTCACTCAACCAGTTCTCACTCCACCCCACTGTCCACTCATCCAACCCACACTTCCTGAGTTACCTATGAGGCTGTTGTGAGACAGTGTTGAAAGCCTTACTGAAGCTGAAGTAGACAACATCCACTGCTCTCCCCTCATCCATCCAGGTAGTTGTCTCATTGTGGAAGGCAATCAGGTTGGTCAAGTAGGATTTGCCTTTAGTGAATCCATGCTGACGACTCCTGATTACCTTCTTGTCATCCCCGTGGATAGACGTGGCCTCCAGAATAAGGCACTCCATCACACTCACAGGGATTAAGGTGAGGCTGATGGGTCAGAAGTTCCCTGGGTCCTCCTTCTTGCCTTTTTTTGAAGACTGGGGTGACATTTATTTCCTTTCAGTCCTCAGGCACCTCTCCTGATATCCACAGCCTTTCAAAGATGATTATGAGGAGCCTCTCTATGGTGTCCACCAGCTCTCTCAGCACCCGTGGATGCATCATTCTGTTTCAGAAGTGTCAAAATGTCTAAGCTAATAATGTCCAAAAAATGTTGTTTTGCCCCTTTTCACTTTGGACTTTGTTATGGCAATGTTTATGTCATGGTAACTAAGCATCTCTGAGTATTTTTTGTGAAATTCAGGACGATAACTAAAAGCCTTGTCAACTAAATTTCTTTTGATGAGCTAGCACTGAACTATTTCAGAAACCAGGCTTCACAGTAGTGTTTGAACTGTCATTGTAAATCGACATGGAGAATGACTTTTCCAGTACTGGGATCTCATGAAATGCTACTTCTTTTTTCCTTTAGGTGTCATTCTGACCTTATCCAAGAAGAGAAGTTGTGTGACTTTGGATTGAAAAAGTCCCAACTATTTTCTATGAATCTTCCTCTGAAATGACGAAAGCCATTTTCTGTCAACTCTGCCCTTTCTTCGACGAACACAGCCCTCTAGATACCAGCATAAGCAGATGGCACAGGTAGAGTAAATTCTACGGAGTTCTTGTGTAAATGGTGTGCAGCTTGCAGGGCTTGTCAGGTTTCTTCTTTTTTTTCACTTTTAAAGGTCATTTTTACATGTCAAAAAATTTATGATGCCATTGGAGAAGGCTCATCTGTGTCTACCTGCTCAGAAAGAAGATGGTGTAACTTGCAATTAAGGCAAAAGAAAACTATATTGCTCTGCAACATAGTTTAATTCAGAAACAGGGCAGATGTGCCCACCATTGTGAGCACTTTTTATTATTTACATAAGCGCAGACCGCGAAAGAGAAAATCATGGTGGCTTCAAGGTCAGAGGGCAAGAGAAAGTGAGTCATGGGAGACGGAGCTGAAGATGGAGACGAGAAAAGAGGGTGGAGTCGCGCCCAGGGTGAAGCTTAAAAACACTTTTTGCAGGCTGTGGTAAAAACTGTAGTATCACAAACTGTTCTTTCCTCTTTAATCCCCTTAAAGACATGGCGGGGATGAGAATTTCGTGTGCAGCCTGTGGAAAAAGAAAAGTGACCACGCCAGGTCATCTAGCAGCTATAAGAGACTTCTAGAGATTTTGTGAAGAAGAGAGCAGTTGCTTTTTAGGCTGGAATTTGCTTGTCCTTAAAAAAAGAAACACCCCATGTGTGGCCCGTGCTGGCAGTTGTGGGAAGACTGCAAGATTCATGGGAGAGATGTTTTTCACGGCAGCAGAATTCTGGGTGGGTCTGTTGCTTTTTGGGCAGTTTGGAAACCACGTGAAGCAAAAGAAACCTTTTTTCCTTAAATAGTGGAGAGACTTTTAAGAACTATAACACTGACCAAAATCATAGTTTGTTATCCTTTGTGTGAGTTAGGTAAGAAGGGGAGGTGCTGGAGGAAAAGGGGGTTTTGCTTTAATTTCTTATTATTTCTTTTTACTTTTAATTGTTAGTAATAAACTTCTTCATATTCTTTAAAGTTTTAAGCCTGCTTTGCTTTTCTCCAAATCCCTTATCTCACAGAAGGTAAGAAATGCAAACAAAACCACTACAAGAGTATAGAGAAGTGGTACCACCTTCAGACAGGAAAACCTGAGTCAACTTGTCTAAAGTCAAGGCTTTTCTATCTGTAGAAATTATGGCCTTTCTGTTGGCAAGAGCTGGTCTTGCTCCACTATTTTGTTATTGCTTTGCCAGCTTATACCAGGTTGAAGATTTACCTCTAAAAAGAATTTCAGTGCTGTCAAGTGTTTCTCAGCTGTTGCATTCTACATTAGCCACCCCTCTGAATAAATGAAAATAGCTAAGCCAGATAAATTTTATCTGTCAACAGAAGCATGAGAAAAGAGAAATACCTATGTACCTCAGTGTTTGATAGCTCTTCTTTTCTCAGGAAGACAAAATAGCTTGTAGTTCACTTGCCTCATTTTATTCTCAGTCTTGATCAGTCTGATAAAGTAAGAACAGCATAATGACAAACCAAATGAGAAGGGATAGAAGGTATTTATTTGTATGTAGGGACAAACTATCTCTTTCTTTCTAAACAGAAAAGGGCTAAGCCCACGAATTGTAACAAGTCACTGTTATTTATCTGTATGAGTTTCATGTGAGGTTATTTCCAATCTCTTTTGTATTTTCTACCCTTTTTAATGCACATGAAAATCCAAGCAATAAAAAAACCCAAACAAAAGAAAAGGAGGGGGGTGAGGAGGAAAGGATAGAAAATGGGCACTGTTCCTCTCTTTGAATTGAGTAAAACAATACTGATGTTATAGTTCAAAGAGGTCATGTTCTATGGCTGAAGCCAGGGAAGGATTTCTCAAAATGAAAATCAGCAATAACAACTTCCTCCAAATCACAGCTAGCCATTTTGCCAAACACCATCCCAGGAGGCACCAAAACCACAGCGAGCTCAACACATAACTAGCAATTACTTTTATCCTTCTCCCCTCATTTACTCTTGTACGGGACTCATTAAGCTGAGGAATGACAATGTTTCTGTACTGAGCCTTTTTGATTACTTTCCTTCCCAACCTCATGACCTTTAGAGCTATCAATTTACAATTCTCCCTATAGTCATTTGGGCTTGTGCTTGATTGAAGCATCCTTCTAGGCGTGAATGTGCTAGTGCAGTGACCTGGTGTGGCCCCTACACTGGCACACTCCATTTCAGAAATCTGACACTGTAGAAGTGTCTAATCCAAAATCCAGAACAGTCTTCTCATTCCATGGGATATTTATTATCTTAGTGTGTGAAGTAGGAGGTTTAATAAGGTGCTTTTCCCCCTTTATATTAGAGTCCTTTTTTTTCCCCTTCATGAACTATTTGAAGAAAGTGTAGATCCTTCAAATGAGTGTAACAGGGAGAAAATGTAAAAAGGTTATCAGGCTTCAGTATGAAAACCTAAGCTTGTTGATTTGAAGGCAAAATGTGAGTGCCTTGTTAATTAAAACTCGCAGGAGAAATCTATCTTCTTTTAATCTGGATGTGTCTTTGAGTGATTGAGCTCATGAATATTTTCTTTGCATCTCTTTCCCTTCCCCCACCCTAAAGAAAATTAATATATTTCTATGTTACAGGCCTGTTTCATATTTCAAAAAAGTAAATGGATTTCATTCATTTTCCCCCTGGGTACTGACTTTGGTTTTTTTTAGGTTCGGCTTGGATTTTGTACATCTCTCTTTGTACAACATTGTGATCCTCTACATTCTTTAGCAAAAAAGTGAACCTGTGACAAAACTAAAGTGTGAAGATGAATTAGTGATGTCACTACTCAGTGATAATGTTAACCTAACAGTTTATGATATTGTTGATCAATGGTGGATGCTTAAAATCTATATGTAATTTTTCCTTTCACTAATAATTTTTCAGGGTAATTTTTTGTCTACAGGAAAGTTACTTTTACCGCTTTTACATTTCATCAGCATGAAAAATATATTCTTGGCCTTTTTTTTTCCTTCAGAATTTGTCATTATGTTGATGTGGCCTTACCAAAAGGATTGAGATCTTTGAGCTGGTAAACATATTACAGCATTTTAAGAAAGTTCTGCAAGTCTAAATTTGATAGTTTGCCTAATATTTAGAAATGCCATGGGACCTAATTCTATTTGAGACCTGAACAGTAGACAGATCAATAAATATACAGTCACGGATCTTTGATATTTCATTGTACATGGTACCACAATAAATTACACAACACCGTAAAGCCAACTTTAAATATAATGCACAAATTCAATGAAAAGCAGGTTGAATTTAAGGAAAACAAGACAGCTTACATTGTCAGGCAAAAGGTTAATGCAATATTCAGAAAGGAACCGTTTTAGCTGCTGTAGGCCACATGCACCCATAAACAGGTGCAAATGCAACTGTGGATGTGAATATTGCTTATTTGTTACATCTCTGGAAAAATGGTTATCTGAGAATGGAGCCCCAGAAAATTGTTATGGAACGGTAATTTTAGCTCCAAGGAACATGTTCCCTAATTCTTCATGCCCTCAGGCTGCTTGGGTAGCCTGTGCCTCCTGACTGCTAAATTCTGGCTGTAGTGGCAGTTTTTTTTCACACAAATTACCGCCCCTATCATTTTCTCTCAAGCTGAAATCACAAGCTAACTCTGCATGGTTGTTTCATGCTCCATTTTGTTCCCTTTTAAAGCAGTTGATTGAATTCCATGCTTCACAATGCTCGGTGGAACATCTTAATTAAAGGAAAGACAGGTTAAAGGAAGACCAATACCATTCAGTGGAACATCTTCCCGCCCACCCGAGTATTCTGAAATTGGTGCAAAAATCCAGATTCATCACAGTCAAGAGCTTTTTTTGTTTGTTTGTTTACTGGCCTGAGGTGAAAGCAGAATTTTATTTAGTGCTGTCTCCTGTTGCCCTTTCTATTTTATCCCTTTCTAACTAAGAATAAATGGTGATTTATTCTGAAAAGGAGTCCTTTCACAGCACAAATCACAGCTGAACCTGCAGAGTATGGTCAGCACCTACTCTCTTGGGTAGCTTTCCAAAACATCCTAGTCCTAGTGACTGGCTGATAAAAGAGATACTTTCTTTGTCCTACCACATGGATGTTCTTCTGCAACAAATGCTCCTCCCTGGAATGAACAAATTAGGATGCACTCCAGAATCAAAACATGGCTCTAGGACACCAAGAAATTCTGTAACGCACTTGACAAGGTGACATTGCCCTTCACTCTATGCATTTTCATAGAATCACTGAGTGGTTTGGATTGGGAAAAACCTTAAAGATCATCTAGTTCCAAACCCTTTGCCATGGACAGGGACACCATCCATTAGACCAGGTTACTCAAAGCCCAGTCCAACCTGGCCTTGAACACTTCCAGTGATGGGGCATTGACAACTTCTATGTGCCCACAGAACCTGTTCCAGCGTTTTACCACCCTCTGAGAAAAGGTCTTCTTGCTAAGATCCAACCTAAATCTCCCCTCCTTCAGATTAATGCCATTTCCCCTTTTTCTCATCACTATCTGTCCTTTTAAACAGTCCCTCTCCAGCTTCTTGTGCATACTCGCTGTTCACATTTTGTACTAACGCTTCCTTCCACTAGAGTGGAGAAAGAGTCCTGGGAGCAAATATCTGAACCTACATCATCTTCCTTAGCTGCTCTTTCCACTCAGGCCCACAAATTTTGGAGTATAAGTTTCCCTTAAAAGTCTCCCAGCAGGCAGTGTAATCAAAGCTAGTAGGTACGATATACGAGGAAGGCTCATGCAGATCTCATGTGGAAGCATAAAGAAGGCAATACAGATGAGTCCAAACCAGTAGTAGCCAACTAAAGGACAGCAGTTTGATGAAAGCAGGTCAGTGTGCTTTTCAGGAAAATAGCCTTTAACAAACTTGTCACTGCAGTTATTTTTTGACAAAAGTGCAAGTTCAGTTCTCAAAATTAGTGTGTTTTCATAATAGATTTCTTGCAAGGGGTACAGTATTATTCAAAATTATTTTCAGAAGGAAATGTAAGAAGGTATATGAAGTGTAAAAATAGTAGTTAGGGCAATGGGGCTTATTTTACTCGACTTTTTTTCCTTTTTTTACAGAACTATTTAGTCTTTCCCTCACTCAGCAATATAATTATCTGATTATTCACATAGTACTTTGCCTTTTAGAAGAAATTTTCTAATCTGGTTGTAGGAACTAATTAAAAAATACTCTGGCATCATGTGTGCATTTCTCATTGGGCCAGAAGGGCATCACCAGTTTCAGACATAGTCATTGTTCATTCCTCAAACACCTCACTAATGAGATTTTTACTTCAGGTTTCTAACCTGGCTTTGTTTTCGCTGGTGTTTTATTCACTGAAGCGTTCCTCTTGTCAAACAAGCAACTATTCCTGATAAATGTGCTTCCAACGCACTAGAGCTGAACACAACTGTCTTGCACTACATATGCTCTCTCTGTTTCTTGATGCGTGAGACCTGTAGGTGAAATATCTTTCACACAGCTCAGCCGTGCAAACATTGGCAGTCTGCTAACAAGGAAGACTTTCCCCTGCTACATTTTAATGCAGGCTATCAATGTCTTCCCACATCCCACTTCCCTTCTCCTAGATACAGCACTGCTTGCCAGGAAGTTACCTTTGGAGATGAAGTGAATGTACTTATCAGAGCTCTCCCACTTTCTTTTCTTCTCTGTGTCAAACTAAAGACTGAACATGCTGGAGGTTTTGGTCTGCTCGGCCTGGTGGTCTGTTCTGGGCTTGGATATTGCAACTCCTGAGCAAATTAAAAATAAAATGTCTGAGGAAAACAGAACACAGCTTTAGGTTCCTGTAACACCAAAATAAGGTAAATGCAGTCAGCAGAGATTAGAACTAAAAGAACTGTGTCTGAATTTCACCAAGAAAGATGCATATGGCATACAGGCAACCTTATCCAACATGCAAAACTTCCCCACAGAAGAACTGCTGCAGTTGATAAAGTAAGGAGACCAGCACTGCTGGCTGTTTCACATAGTAGGGCCTTGAAGGGCGCCCAAGGATTTTTGTTAAGTGATTGTCAGCATCTCTGTCAAAACAAGATGAGAACAAACAAACAAACAAACATGAGCAGGATTCTGTTCACATATAAAGGTAATGAATAAGTTTTATATGAGAAATTAGGGTCTGCTAAAACCGTATTTAGAAATTCCTCTGAACTTAAAGGTTATCTTACAGGAAATTGCAGTGTTAACTTAGGATGTGCATGTTGGGCAGCTTTGTTGATGGCACTGTCTGAGAAACAGAGACCACAGTTATGGCTGTTCAAACCCAGTCCAAAGCAAAGCATTGCTGTCAGAGGTAAGCATTTCCAGAAGAGCATCTGAACATTGTTTACCATCTCAGAAGTTTCAGTACATTATAAGCCTCATTTCTCACAGTGATTTGACTTCCTAGCACACAGAGTGAGGTGTGACTGTAGAATGCCTGAAGGATAGTACGATAGTACTATGCAACTACACAATACTTTGAATGATATGAAAATGAGGTAGTGAAATATCACTGCAAGAAGAAACTGGATGGTGAAAATGCTCTCACAATAGTTAAGCCTAAGCACAGCATCTTTCTTTAACAGCAGCTGTCTCACAGTGGCTGAGTTCAAAGTGCATACCTGTTATTTCAGTTTTCTGAAAGACACTGCACTCTTGTCACCTGTTGAAATGCCACTTATAGGCATCCATGACTGACAGAAATCCACAGAAACACAGTCTGGAAGAATTGTGTCTTTTATTGCGTTTCCAAGCTGTTACCTTAACAGAGATGGACCATGTATTACAAACACTCTTCAGAAGTGAAAAACAACAAAATGCCAGTGCTGGGGTTTCAATTTCAACAGCTCTGTCAAATACCAGCTATGTCAGTGGAAAACACAATATCTACTCAAAAAGACCTAGCAGCTATCTATAAGCATAGC
The DNA here is from genome assembly GCA_013399875.1 of Gymnorhina tibicen. Lineage (NCBI taxonomy): Eukaryota > Metazoa > Chordata > Aves > Passeriformes > Artamidae > Gymnorhina > Gymnorhina tibicen. The sequence continues at coordinate 4,037,394 of VXAZ01004522.1, forward strand.
CTGATATTAAAAAAGAGATTGAGAAGACTAATAGCCCTCAGTTGCCTTATTTTGCTGTGCCCTGCTGAAAGCCAGCACAGGAGGGAGTGGCAAATGTGAGAGAAACCAGAACTAGCTGTTCTGATTAAAAAGCCTGCTTTGGCTCTGATAATACAGCTGAATAATAATCATAATTGCCTAAATGATAATACAGTCGTGCCATCTCGGATATGGTCAGGTCTCGTGATCACTCTACAGGGGACACATTGAGTGGGCATAGTTTATTATGAGAAACTGAATTACCCACAATGCAGAGATCCTGGAACACTCCTTGAATTACTGCTGCATACTCAACGGGGAGCCTCAACTCAAGTAAACTTTTTCATGGGGGCAGTTTTTATTGGGGAACTCTGGTCTTCATCATCATCATCACCACCATCACCACACACATGCATGTACATATATTTCCCTGCATTTGCAGCCATGGAGAGGGGAGGAGTGCTCTGTTCAGTCAAACCAACTTTCACAGGCAGATATGGAGAAGAACGTTATCAACCTTTCTTGTCAGTCAGCTTGTAGAGTGTAAAGAGCTGTTGACATTCTTTAGGAAATGATGCAAAGTTGGTTTTTTGATTGTCAAGCTATCTAAAATCTGGAAAAATTCAATAACTACATGTTCAAGTCAGCTTTGTACCTGTTCATGAATTAAAGCAGAGAATTGTTCTTGCTTGTAGCTGCTTCTTTAAATCTCCAAGAAATGGCATCCAGCAAACATGATCACAAAAAATTAGTCTAGGGAAACCTTGATATTCCTTTTTCCCTAAAAACATTGCCAGGGAATGAAGTTTAGAAGTATTCCTTGTGCTAGACCTCTGCAGAGGGGGCACATTGCTACTATTACTCTGTTTATGAGCCTCATTTTGTAGAGCAGTGTGGTGTTGTGCTGTTTGCTATTATAAGCACCCAAAAAAAGCACAAACCTGCCCAAAAGGAATGTAAACTTATTATAAGCACAGTGCAAAGCTCAGACAAATCCAATACATCTCGTCTTACACTTTTTCCAAAGGTTTGTTGAAAACGAATTAACCTGAACTGGAAGAGTCAATCTTCATTTAAGTAATTGCTTTCTTTGTGCCTTGTTCCAGAAAGCCCATGTTTTGGCTGCAAAACTGAACAAAAATGATTGAAAACTGCTGTTACAATGAGAAAAAAAAAAAGTTGAATTAATGATTTTCATACTGACAATCATATTGAAGTCATATATGACTTCATTGTCATGAATCCATTAAAAAGTGTGAAAAGAGTGGAACTGTTAGCAACATCTGTGAAGAGAATTGGAATTTCCATAGACTATGTGCATCAATCCTGGGTAGACTTCCTAAAAATGTTTTTGCTGCTTCTTAGTATTAGTATTTAATAAAAATAATATTGCTGAAGACTTTGCTACCTTTAGAGCAATATTTTACTTTTGCTGGTATGATGAAGAAATCAAAGGTAAAACAGCTTTACCAAAGTTAGTTACCACAACAATGAATATGGGTGTATCTTTCACATCCTTCAGTTCCTAAAAAACAATCAAAGTGCTTTGATTTACTGTACAGAACCAACGAGAAATCTTTTGATATCTTTTGTTGCTTGTCTTCCTGCAAGGACAAAGATTATACACATGAAGGCCTTGTTATAGAATTGTTTCTAAATAATCAACAGAAGGAGGTATACGAAGATTTGAGGAGATTTTATCATGTGAATGTTACAAATGACATGTCCAGTATTTATTTTTCTAGCAGCATTAAACCCCAAAATGACAGAATTGTATCACATAGTCACTAAATTCTAACATGACCTCTTTAATTACAACATTAATAGTGGAAGCATACCCTAAAAGCCAGCACTGGGGCAGACCTCAAATTAGTCACTGTGTGTCAAGTGCAGTTACTGCACAAAGAAAAGGAGGAGAACAGAATATCCAAGAAAATAGATTCATTGTAAGGATAAGTATTGGAAAAGGGAATGTCCTACACAGTAAAATGAGTCACAGTCCCATGGCAATATGGTAGATTGCTCCTTGACTTTATTTTTAATCAGCCCACTCTATTCCTAGGCAACATGCTCTCTCTTGAGAGCTATAAATATGAAGGATAAAAAAGGATCTTTTATGGAGCTGGTTTGCCTTCAAGGTTTGCTTTTGATTAATGACATAATTGTATTCCTTCAAAGGATGCTATGTAAATAAGATTTGCCTTCTGACATGATGGAGTGGGGAAGGATTTAAATAATTTCAAATGTCCTTGTCATTGTTGACTTTTTACGACTTTGACTTTGTGGAAAAAGTCTGGTTGAAATCTCAGGAAGTACCTGGAGTGATCAATAACAGTCAGGGACCTTGAAAAGTAATGAAGAAACCAAGAGAATATCTAGCTTTGAAATTCCTAGAAAATTGGTTGGACATACTCATGGGAATGAAGTCATTAAGAAGACAGTCTTTCATCAGTCAGTCAGTCAGTTAGTCATTATATTCCTGTAGAAGTTCGAGGTGTTATTTGCTCTAGTACACGTGTAGTTGAATACTTGAGGTTAGCTCTGCAGACTTTCAAATTAAAGTAACACCTGTTTATCGTGCAGTAAAGGGTGATGAGTGAAAAATGCTTTTGATGCCACTGTTTTATTGAAAATTTGGGTATACATTTATGTGAATGTTTTACTATATGAAACAACCTTCTTATGCATATTTTCCAAACACAGTTCTTTCTCTCAGTGGAACAGAGAGGAAAAGTGTTTCATATATTGTCAACCTAATTTTTCAAATTTTTTAAATGTTTTGAATAAATTTAAATTTGTTTTGTTTGAAAATTTTAATTCAACTCCAGTTAGAAAATTTCCTTATTTTCAGCTTACTCCTTCTTTATCCCATTTCCTATTAATGGAAAACAGAAAGTGAGAAGCCACATTTTCTTTCTAATGTAAAAATAAAATGTTATTTTATGAAGAAAAACATTTTGTTCCATGATTTTGGACTGTTCTATTGGTTGATAGCACAGCTGGGTTTGATCCCTTGTTCAGTGACCTTAAGTTATGCATTTCTGTTGAATATATCCAAGTCACTTTGTACTCCAAAAGATAAGGCTTTTGCACTGACAATTTGCAAGCACATCCAGAATTTGCTTAAAATCAGGAGAACTGCGCTATTTATGGTAGCTGGATTTTTACTGGCATGGGACACTTCCTATAAACCTCTCCCTTCCTTCACTGGTAGCAAACAGTACTGCAGGTGTAACAGAGAGGTTTGCTGTTGATCCAGATATTTCCATTTTTGGAGGTACTGGTAATATCACAGACTTACTAGTTAGACTAAAAAAATCACAGATAACATAGAGCGGCTCAATTCCCTCACAGTTTTTGTATTAGTGAGGTGTACTTTACAAACACATTGCTAGATTTCTGGCATTGGATTTGCTATTATAAGAGGGGAAAACGTAAGTTTTTTAACACAGGAAAAACTCCATCTATTCTAACTTCAAAAGCTCTGACTGAAAACATTTTGGTTCTCAATACTGTTGACCTGCTGTTGGATTAATATGAAATAGCACTTTTTCCCACAGTGTGAGATAAACCAAGAGAGTAAAAGTGAATGAGCTGTATATTCTTCAGATCAGGTTAAGCGCAGTATTGATTGTTTTCTTTTTCTATATGTCAGTGCTGTGCTTCCACACATATCTCTAAAATCTCAGATGTTCAGGAGCAAACGCAAATGAGAAAATCCAGGAGTTAAACTCTGTGAGCTTGGCCTCCCCCAGCATATATTGACAGGACGGGACTTTTTGCTGCTTTTTATGTCTGAGTGAACATTGATTTTGATGCCTTACCTCCTGGTGCGCTCCTCTAGGCCAGTGAGCAGAAGCGCTTGCTTTTACCAGCAGGACTCTGTCCCTTAGTAACTGTGCTAATGAAGAATGGCAGAAGGAGCATAGCTTAGACGATGATGCTCTTGTGGGGATAAACCTCCTGGGTTCTGTTTTTAAGCCTAAGTGTTGTCCCTCCCTTTACTGTTTTCTTTGCTTATTCGCTTTCCAGAGCTCAGGCCAAAGGCTGCAAGGCAGATATGATGTGGTTTTAGTGCAGCTAATTAAGTTAGGTTTGTGTTGGCCTCACTGCAGCTCCTCACTCTGTCTCAGGCTTGACTGATAAGCTTGGAGGGAGTCTGCATGGGAAACAAGAAAAGGCATTGGAAGCCAAGGTGATGACATCAACATTTGGGTTTTCTGAATTTCGACCCACAGAGGAGCAAACCACACAAAATCCCACAAAACGTATTTCCTAAGCTTGTGCCTCCCTTGTGACAGGTGGACACAGGACGGCACAGTTTTACTTGCAAAACTTAACCTCTCAATTACTGTTGACACATTTGCTATTGGCAATTTTTTGGAGGGATATCAGTGTGAGTGACAGCTTCTGGCAGACTGGAGGCATCAGAGGGATGTCACAGAGAAGCATGGAGGGGGAAGGCCATGGAGTTGGAGGAATCACACATTATTTTTATGGGAAAAGTTCCATGCTCATGGGTAGCAGGCTACAACTTCACACTCTGAGAAAACGCAACATCCCAGCTCCCAGAAATGACTGTGCCAGTTGGCTTGTTGCGGTGACTAAAATGTGAAGGAATCTTGACTTTTCTTTGATGACTGAGGAAAATCCTAAAAGCATTCAATTTTGAATTTAAACTCCTCACTAGCAAAAAACCAGAAAATAACTGGCTTGTAAGAACAAAAACCACCCAAGCACAATACCTAATTTGATCCATTTAGTTTAATAGTGCTGAGTTTTACAATCTATAGATATTGTAACCTAGGGAAAACGTATTCTATTAGACGGAAACAAGCTATAAATCTATACTCTGCATAGCAAGGGAAAGTAATTGCAAAAGAAGACAGTGGAGGAAATTGAATGGATCATGGAATATGAGCTGCCAAAATCAGGCAGAAATAAAAAGAAAAGCTTCAATTTCCTCAAATGAAACATGTGAGGTCATGAAAGGTATTTTTATAAGTGTTGCCTTTCCCTGGGCTTAGAATTAAAAGCCAAACACGGTTAGAGGGGGAAAAAGGGTTTTACCTTGGTATTTATTTAAGGATCCTCAGGTATACCACATCCAGGTAGCAAGCACTCCCGAATGCACACCGAGAATGCACACCTGAAAGTGCCCCCCCTGGAAAATGCACACCAGGATGCCCACCCCAAAATGCACACCCACGATGATTCGCGTATACAGTTACAGACCTTGCAAATTAGCATGTCTATCAAAGATTCCCCAATGAGAGGCTCAAGAGAAGCCCCTGTCTTGAGGAACCTTCCCCCTGGATGGGCCTATCTTAGTTTACAGAATGTGTTCTGGAGAGGACCTTGGTGTCTGGGGCTTTCTGACCCAACTGCGAGGTTTCCAAGATGTTTGGTCTCTTGGCTTAACAGAACTTTGGGTCTAAGCTGGTTATCAGACTTAGGGAATTACAAGTATGTGGGCTAAAAGCACTAAGGATACATAAAAGCTGTATAAAAGGGTATATGAAAGGGTATATAAGAGGGGTATATCAAAAAAGCAAAAAATCATCATGGCATCATAAGCAATTAAAATCTTTCATGAGAGGGAAGAACAGTTGCACAGATCTGACAGTTCATGGTGTTTCAGGGTGAATGAAAGTATTGACTGGCCAGGTGGCCTTTGCTAAATGTAAATCTCAGTGTCTGAAGGCCCCATCAGACATTGTTCTCAGTCCAGTCTTAACAGACCATTGACAGTATTGTTCAATTTTTCTAGAGGTTAGTGAATGAGAAGGAATGTGACGCACTCAATGCCATGTTTCTTAGACCAGTTGTCTATGAGGTTGTTTTAGAAATGAGTCACATTGACTGACTCAATTCTTTCTAGGATGACTTGCTTTTCAAGGCCCAGGATGCTGTTTCAGGTGGTGGCACTGGGCACAGGATGTGTTTCCAGCCATCCAGTGGTTGTTTCACCATTGTAAGCACATTTTAAGCTGGCCTTGGTGGGTTTGTGGGAGTGACATGTAGCCAATCTGGCTATATTTCCTCCCCATATTTATATTTCAGCCAGTGTCCTCTCTACCAAAGAGGCTTTGACCACTTGGCTTGCTAAATTGCACCACATATTTCACTTACATGAGTAACCTGTGTGATAGTGTGATCCATCATCAAGTCATGAGCCCAGCTATATGTTCCATATCTTCCTTGATGACCTTAATGTATAATGATCCAGCGATATCATTACACACCACAAAGCTATGAATAATTCAAACTTGTGTTACCAATCCAGATCCACTTGAACCACTTCAATGTCAGCAGCCTAATCCACCTTCTGGTTGTTTTGATGCTCTTCAGTAGCCCAGCTCTTGGGTGCATGAGCATCTACATGAAGTACCTTCACAACCAGGTTCCCCACTTGGGCAGCAGTATCTTGCCCCAGTATGGCAGCCCAGATGGATTTACCTCTATGCTGCCAGTTGCTCTTTCCATCGCTGCAACCATCCCCACAGGACATTTGACATCATCCCTGGGTCAGTATAGAGATTATAAAGTATTGGCCATTTTCCTCATTCAGCAATGACTAAAGCCAACTGGATGGCTTTCACCTCTGCAAACTGACTTGGTTCTCCTTCTCCTTCAGAAGTTTCCATACAGCTATGGATGCTTTCCTGCAATATGGCAGGATCCATTAATAAACACGTCACCTCTTCCTCTGGTGACATTCTGAATGTTCACTTTCAAGATTTCTGAATGACTAAGAGTTCCTGTTCAAGCTCGTTGTGTGATCAGTACATAACCCTCCATGTAGCAACAGCTACATGACGTGCAGAGGAGAGACACTTCCTTTGAACATCCAGCCCAGCACTGGCAGCTGTGGTGCCAGGAGGAGCTGTGCTTCAGTTCAAATTACTTCTGAACCAGCTCAAACTCTTTCATAAGCTGCCAGTAGTTTTGCAGTTGGAACATAGAGGGCCTCTTTATCCTCGATTCCAAAAACCAGGGGTCAATCTTTACTGTCCTCTGGTGTTTTCTGCCTGAGACTTTAGGTAGGACCATTCAGGTAGGACCCCAGCTGCTGTGTACAGCACATTCTTTTAATCTTGCCCTGTCCAGAGTGTTCTGGGGGCTACTGCATAAACTATGTCCTGTTTGATTTGTGTAAAGATTTGTCATTTCTCAGGACCATGTTTGAAATCATTTTGGGTCACTTGATATAGAGGGCTTACAGTCAGACTGTAGTTTGGAATGTGCATTCTCCAAAAACCCACAATGCCTAAAAAAAGTTTGTGTTTCCTTTTTACTAGCTGGTGGAGACACAACTTTTATTATTATTTTGTTAATCACATCCTTCAGGATCTGATGACTTTGATAATACATACCTCTCTCCACTTACCTGGATGACATAACACCTTCTTTGAAGGCATACTTTTCCTTCACACTTGACAGAAATCTCCTACAGAGGCTGAGGACTTGTGTCCTTTTTAAGAATTTTGTTGTCAATACTGCCTTGCCTAGAAAGGTATCCCGGCTGCTTGGCTTCTCTACCCTCTAATTCCGAACTATTAGCCCTGTTATCCCAGCATCAGAGCAGCCAGGTGAAAATGTGCTCACCCGAACAGTCGCTGAAATCTCTTTGCATCTCCTGCAACTCACTCAGGGCTATGGATCAAGTGGCTACCTCTTGTTCTGCCTCTTCCTCCTGTTCTTGTGGTGGCCTTGCTTCATCCTCCTATACTCAATGAGCTGACTTTTGTGTCCATTTCCTCTTGTGTCTAAGGGCAACAGATACCATCATGGATTGCTTCTCCACTTCAGCCACAGTGCCAGTTGCAAGTGCTGGAGTAGCTCCAGTGCCTGTCATTCTGTGGTCAGATCCAGAGGCCTGTTTTTCCCCTTGGGGGTACTGAATAGTTGAACAGGGCTTGGTAGGCACGGGCCAGGCCCCAGGACCTTGCAGTGATTTGGGTTACTCTGGAACTGCCAGAATGACAGAATACTTATTCCAAATATTTTCCTAGTTTTTCTGGATTCTGCACTTGTTTGGGGATGAAGAACTGGATGTGCCCACTGCCCTATGGACTTGCCTATACTATCCCTCATGCCCTACCACTTACAGCTATCCAACCTTGGGGCAGACCTCTATGTGGTATTCTTGAAAAGCAAGACCTGGAACACACTCAGAGGACAAAGTAATAGGAACGTGTTGATTTGTACACCCTAAGGACATTCAAAATTCTCAAGAGCTACTGGAATTAGCCTGGATGAGAAGGGGAAGATGAAGGGAGATATCCTCCCCATGGATTGGGATTCTAAGGAGAAAATGTAAAAGATAGAATTATTAATAGTTTCCAATAGATGGCTCTCGAAGTACAGAGGCGATGGCAATACTGAGTACAAACACCAGATTAGCTCCATTATCAGAAATTCTATCATAAGCCAGTGTTACAAAGTACAACATGATAATCATAGCCCAGTTCTCATGGATGATAAACAGCACAACAGAGTGCTGCAAGTAAGGTGTTACATAACGCAACTTTAAGAACAAGCACACCATCTTTGAGAACAAATAAATCAACATTGTGACCTGAGATTATTAACTAATACAAGGAATGCTTATAGCAAATTTGTTCTAGCATGTTCTAGTCAGGTTTGTCATTGTCTCAAAGTGTTGGGCCCCACACTGAGTGCCAAACAGGACTGTCATGGTTTAATCCCAGATGGCAACTAAGTACCATGCAGCTGCTTGCTGAAGCTCCCCTGAGCCTTCCTGATGAGGTGAGATTAGAGCAGTTTAGTAATTGAAATAAAATATAGCAACAACAGCAATAATATAAATTGCAGTGAAAAGGGAGACAACAAAAAGAGAGAGAGAGAAATAGAATCCAAGAAAGACAAAAGATGCACAATACAATTTCCCATCACCTGCTGACCGATACCCAGCCTGTCCCCGAGCAGCACTGGTGTCTCACAGCCAATTTCCACTCACCAGTTCATATGCTGAGCATGACGTTTCATAGTATGGAATAACCCCTTGACTAGTTCAGGTCAACTGCCCCAGTTCTGCCCCCTCCTGGCTTCTTGTGCACCTCCTTATTGCCAGGGCAGGGGAAACTGAAAAGCCCTTGAACTTAGAGTAAGCACTACAAAGTAGCAACTGAAATACCACTGTGCTGTATGCTTTATTTTTCTCCAGGATAAACAAGAACTGATGAGTTTTTGTTAGGTATCTTATCTTTTCTCAAGAGTATTTACATCAATAATATCAGGTTCTGGTCTTGAGTCTTGGTTTAGTAAACATTATTTCATTATGTGGCTTCTTTTTACAAAGAAATATAAACATTACTACCAATTTTTCATTGCTGGAATTTGTATCCTCACCTGCCCGTGGCTCCTTCCCTGGCCCCTTGCTCTTTCTATACCTTGCTTTTTTCCTTTTGTTCACTCTTTCTATGCCATGTTTTCATTCCCTTGGTAGATACTCAGTTCCTTGTAACAATGACAAACTGCATAATTTCAGTTTTTCCATGACCTCTGACTCGCATCTGCACATACCCAGAATAAATGTTTGTTCAATGCCTCATTTAAAGTTTAGCTCATTGCATTCTAGTTTTTCTCTTTTAGTGTTTCTTATTCCAGCTTTTCTCTTTCTCAATGTAACTTTGAGTATCACAGTTATCTGGTCCATGTCTAGCTGATGCTTAGTAAGTGCCTCAGTGCTCACCCTGTCATTTCTGTGTCTGGATATAATTTGGGGTTTTTTTTCCTGACAGGTGGGTTCCTAAAATTCTCTTCTTTGCTACTACCCGAACTGTATAAAAACTTTGCTCTCTTCAGGTTTATTAAATTTTCATCTTTCTTTGTTTTCATAAAACCATTCTGTTTCCTGAAAATACAGCAGGAAGCAAAGGCCTTGTGCTGCTCACATCTCAGTTTATTTCCAGGCTACACACATAGGGCAAAGACATTCCATTTGCATTCTGTAGACTTTGCTTTGGAAGAAACTTTTATTATTTTACATTTGTCTTTGTTTCACCACCTCTGTTTACACTTTTAAATCTGGTCCAGTTACAGTTTGAAGATTAGAAAATGTTCATTGTATTTAACATTAAATTTAGATATTCCAAGTGCCTACAGGACTTGCAGGAAAGCAGGGCATTACTTTCTCTGTTATTATTTGACCTGCTTCCTCTTGTGTTAGCAACTCTCTGCTTGCATAATATAGCATTAGGCTTTTGTGGCATCTGCTGAGGAGAGTGTTGATTTATGACACACGATTACTTTAGGAATAATTTTTCAGAGAAATGGATTGGAACTGTAAATGATTAATGCTAGAGAACATACAGGTATTAAAAAAATGCTTTAACTATTTGTAATAGATATTCTGGATGTCTATTCAGCACCTGCCTTAATAGGTTCAGAAAGACTCACTAGCTTGACAGACAGTAGGGAGCTATTTCACAAAACTATAAACCAGACATTCCTTGGGAAAATATGCAAAATTAATATATTGTTTCCAAGCCTCTTGGGTCTATTCAGATTGTCATATGTAAAGATAAAATGAAAATTATCCTGAATGGCAAAGCCAATTCACATCCCACACTTTGTCCCCGTTGAGCAACTATCCTGGACAGAAGAAACTGACTCAGAAAATCTTTACAGTTCCCTATACAAAAGCCTCTGCTGAGTGGGGCAGACCAGCAGGTTCAAAGTGTTATGTTCTTCCAGAGCCTTTAAGCTTGTGTCATTTTTTGTTAATGGCATATGCAAAGATTCATTTACACTGGGTTTTGATGGTCTCCATCAGGTCATTCTTGATTTTGGTTCCTCACCTGTTCTCTGGCCTCAGTGGAATTACACCAGGTTATATTAGTTGAAGATAATGTCCTTGTAGTTAGGCAGGATTTTGCACACAAATCCTGGCTAAGTGATGCTTTAAAATTAGCCTCTAAATTAAAATAAATCCCAAGACTAGGGATGGTGTGACAACTACAGCCAAATGAGCTCCATTTTCCTCTGCTGGTGAATCAGCAGGAGCTGGGTGAGGCTGTGCTCTTCTTACATAATAGCACGAACACTGCCACACTGTTTTACTCTGGAAATGTTATAATTTTCCCCTTAATTGTAACTTTCTTTGCTCTATTTGTACTCTTTATTACCTCTAAACTCATCTCTAACCTTTTCCCAAGGCAGTTCCTGGCACTTGCATTTGCTTTTAATAGGCTTCAGTGAATGCAGTGGGCACTGGTCCTTGTTCTGACACTTGAAGAGCCTGCATGGGATGGGACATTTGAAGAAACCCACATTCACCCTTAATATGGTGTCCCCATCTGGGGAGTCACAGGATCCTTCTCTCCAGGGGTGGTTCAGAGCACTGAGCACTGGGACAGGTGCCACGCTGTGGGCTCCACAGTGCTGGAGATAGATAGTCAAAACCCAGCAGGACTAGACCACAAACAAACTGGATTTGCAGCTGGCCCTGCTCTCAGCAGAAGGCTACTGTAGATGCCACCAGAAGTCCATTACAGCTGCTTTCTTCTTCACTCTATCCCTTCCTCTCTCCCTTTCTCTTGCTCCCCATCTTACTCTCCCTTTCTTTCTTCGCAATGGAAACAAAACCTTGTATTTTCCCCCCAGTCAACTAATGGTCCAAACTGGCATTTATTAAAGTCAACAGTCAATGGGGTTGACTAACTACAGCAGGACTGGACCCTGATAACTTCTGAGTTTTAATTCACTGGAAAAAGATAGTTGAAGTTTGAGGTTTTTTATTTTCGAAAGTCACACTTGTGATATTGCACTTCCCATTTATGAGAAAGCAGTTTTGGAACTGATGCGTAATTGGTAAAGGACAACCAGTATAATTAAACCAGGAAAAGAACATAAAAATGCAGCCAAAGGACATTATTTATAGGTCACCCCTCATTTGTAAAAAAAGTTTAGTTTCAAGCAGAGATGTACAAAGACAAAGTCCAATCATCCTACTAATAAATCTTTGCCCTTAAAGCTTTCCATCTTGTATTTGTGCATCTGCACTTCAACTTTTAATTCTGAAATACACTATTTTTCCTAGTCAGCTTGTTAGCTTGAGTTCTGAACAATTTACTTCATGCATCTAAATTATTTTTTCTGAGATGTTTTTGGTGTTAGCGCTCAGTGACTAGATTTTTTTGTAAAGGAAAGGATTGGAATTTGTATGGATTTCAGCAAATGTATTCAGCACACATCTAGCAAACTCTTAGAATATTTCTCACGCAGGTTATATACAGTTTTCCCCTAGAGAAAATATAGCAGGTGACTTTATTATATCAGTTCTTGATTTAATAACACCTAGACTCATTTTTTAAAAAATAAGATTAATAATTTCTTGGGAAGTTTTACTGCCTCAGGTAAATTCATTAGATAGTCCTAACCAGGGTTTCATTTCTCAAAAGCCTCAAACTTAATTTTCTTTAATACTCTAATAAAAGGAAAGATACATTCCAAAGCAGTTTTGTAATAGACTAACAATTATTAAATACAATTTAACAGGGAAATGCACCCTCACCAGTCTGGTGATTGTTTTTAAGGTGTTGCAAAAAATTTTATTTTAAGTAAATACCAAGGAAAGCTGAAAAGTGCTTCTAGGTGCAGAGAGGTTATTCCCTTTGACAAATGGTGATATGATCTGAGGGTTCCTCTCTCTTAATTGTAAAGACGGCAGCTGTGCATTTTGGATAGTAAGTAATACTTGCGTTTAATAGACAATGCATGAAAATAAAGCTCTGCATCTGAGAAGAAATGCTATGAGAAAAGTCTTGTTGCTGTTGCTGGCCATAGAAGTACAAATAGATTCCCTTTTTATTGGCAAGTGATTGGAATCAAATTAACCTCTCCTGTCGTGGAGAGCAAGTTTAAGTGCATCTGCCTGTCAGATGTTCCAAGGTGGCATTTCCTAGCAACTAGAAAATGCTAATTCATGACACGGATTAAATTGTCTGTGCTAGACCAGGCCTCAAAACTGCCTTTTTATGTTTTGCATTTATTTCTCTATGAAGATGCAAAGGAAGGAGGTTATTGCTGCAGTTCAGATGGCATAAGAGTGTGGAGCATCATGAAAGTGGAATATAAGGAGGAAGAAGAGGATGGAATGTATTGATAGCAAGATGAAAATTTAATAGTGAAAGGAATGTTGGTGATAGGATCAGTTTCTTGAAGAACATGTGGGTTTATAATATAAGATGGTGCATAGTATAAATCTTCAATGCACTTATATCTCTAGAAGTGTAAAGTAATAAGCATGTTTATAAACAAACTAACACTTTAAAAATACAATAAATACTGTAAAAACAGCTATCAGCAACCCCATAACATATAAATCAGTCAAAATCATCAAGCTGTACTAAAAATGTAAAAACACGAAGTATTGTGTTTACCAGCTGTGTCCCCAGTATGAGTTTCTTAAAAAGCCCCTCTAAACCAGCCTTGCGGCTCCACTGTTTTTGCACATAGGCTGGTTCTTCCAAGCTGAAACAACCTGTTTCAGAGAGTGGCATGTGTCATGGTTTGACCCCAGCCAGCAATCAGGTCAATTTGGGGCAGCGCCACCTTCTCATCTCTGCCTGAAATCCCAAGTCACCCTGTGGCAGGGCAGATGGGAAGGTCCAAGAGGGATGGAAGTGGTGGGATAGGACCCCAAAGATTTAACAGGATCCTAGGGGTTGAAATGCTAACACACATTGCTTTTCAAATGTGACCATATAAAGTACTGATGAAGCTTACCTGTTGGACACATCAAGACCCAGTGAGGTCAACTTTTCAATGATGTTACCAACATTATACCGGGAATTGAAAACCACAGATTAGAAAATATATATTGTTTCTAAGGTCAGCATCCTGCCTCCTGCCTTTTCCTTCAGGGAATTACCTATTTGCTGTTAACATTAGAATAACTGAGCTGTAGCTATGAGGTTTGACTGTAGCCATGAGTTGGAGGTCACAGAGAAAGGATTGTGAGTATCATGTACTAACAGCAGGAGCAGATAACATCCCAAGAAACTGAGATTCTGTAATGTGCTAGTGTCTCTGACAAAAACAACAGATTTTTAAAAAGGGGGAAAGCCTTTTTTTCTCTCATCAATTATGACACTGGCAAAAGAGAAACATTTCCATGAGGCTTTTTTTAGGCTTTCATGGCTGTATTCTCTGGAGCATGCAGCTGTCTTCATTAACAATAAAGGAAATAACACATTTGCAAGGGGGGAGAGGAGGAAGGCTGTTCTAAAAGGAAATGTAAGATTTGTCCCCTCCAGCCATCTTTTGAAATGTTCTTAGCTTTGAAATTGTGTACATATCAGAGGTTGTTAGTTACACAAACATAGATCAATTAACATTTTCTGAAACAAAATTGTGGATCAGCAACTTGGCAGAATTCAAGTTTTATTTTCCCTCAATATGTGTTACAGATTAAGAAGTGTCCTTTTTTTATTTTAAGCATTTAGTGATTTCAATATTAAGATGCAGGTAAGTAATTTAAACAATGCATCATATCTTTAGCAGAAATAATTATTCTTCTTCATCTTCATTTACACTTTGGCTGATTGGTCAATGCCTTAACATTACAGAAAATTCCTACTAGCATCCTCTTGGGCCCAGTTTCCTTTGGCTGCAGTCAGCCACTTTTCAGAGTGGCTCCTTTTTCTGGGAAATCTTAAGCAAGGCTGAGCAGTGCAATGTATAAAGCCTCATGAGGATTTCTTACACTGCTATAAGTATGTGGTAATATTTATATCTACATATATATGTGGTTACTTGAGCCTGGTTATTTATCAATACACATCTACTGAGCCCTGGGATACACCACTAGTGACTAGCCTCCAGCTAGATAAACAACATCCCCTGCTCCCCCCTCATCTACCATGTCAATCACCTCCTCACAAAGGGATATGAGGTTGGTAAGGTGTGATCTCCCCTTTACAAATCTGTGCTGCTTATTCCAAAAATCTTCTTGTCTTATGTTTGGAAATGGCTTTCAGTATCATTTGGTTTACTGCTTTCCTAAAGGTTGAGGTAAAGCCAAGCAGCCTGTAGATCCTTGGTCTTCCTCTTTGTCCTTGAAAAAAGGAATGACGTTGCTTCATTCTAGTCCTCAGGAACTTGCCTTGATCACCATGACATTTCCAAGACAGTAGATGATGACTTCCCAATGACATCAGCAGCTAACTCACATATTCTATAGTCTTCCTTTTGCTGGCGTAGAAACTTTCCTTCCTGCCCTTCATATTCCTTGCTGGATCTTGCTCTAGATGAAGTTTAGCTTTCCTTATCAGGTTTAAATCAGCTCACCTGTTGTTTATTGTGGGTTTAAGCTTATCTTAGGCCTTTCTTTTGCTTTTTGTTGTCATAATTAAAGATTTAAAATGTAGTTACTTTAATTCACTTCACACCGCTGCTTTGCCTAAAGAAATAAACTGATACAGTATTTCAAGGTGTGCTTTTACTGCACTCTTCTGAATGTCGATTCTCTTCCAACTCATGTCTATTTGATAACTGATAATGCTGATATCTGAACCAAGGGAACATCAAGGGCTTAACCGCGCCTGTGAGCATTCTGAACTCTAATCTGTGTTCCTCATGGTCTGAGCAGTGTGCTCCTTTTATCGCAGTAAAATGTCACCAGAACATTCCTGGCCTTCCTTTTCTTTTTCTTACAAGGTAATCTCATGTCACACATTTCATTTTTACTTTACATTAACCTTGAATTCTCTGTGCATGTAAACTCATTAATTACACAGGGAACTGAATGATCTAGTGCATTGTCCAATGGAGGCAGTCGAGGATATTACCTTGAATTGCTCCTGAAAGAGAGGAGACATGCCCCTCTTCCATTGTTTTCTGTCTTTAAGTGTAGATTTTACAATGAGCTGTGAACTCTACAACTGGAAGAGCCAAATGGCATTACAATAGGGGATGCAGTATGCAAACTGTAGAGCACTTGAATGTTCTGTCCACTTCCATAGGAAGCTAGGGAAAATTATAACCCTTATGGAGAAAGAGAAACATGCTCTCAGGACTCCTCATGTGATATAGTGTGCACAGCTTTGTTCATTTGGACTCTGAATGTAGTGGATTTCACCACTCTTGCTCATTCTGAGTAGCTCTTACAGGAGTACGACCACTTATTTCAAATACCTTCTCCATATATGTGCACTTCTTATGAGAGGAAAACTTATGGAATGTTACTTTTCAGCCTACCTTGAGAAGGGAACTTCATGTGACAGCTAAGGACAGGCCACATTTACCTGAGCAAAATGTTTAAAAGCTATGATCTGGTGTGGGGCATCTCTATGATGCTTTGGGGACAGGAGCTGCACTCAGTTTTGAATTGGACAGAGTGACGGTGATCTGTTACACAAAGAAGGGTACTGGATCTCCCCAGATAGGCTCAGGATATTGCATGGCATGAGTATCACCTAGAGAACATGTGCAGGTAGAAACAATACAGCTCAAAACCCACAAATCTGAGGGGCTGAACGTACTTCACCCTTGTGTCTCCTGTGAGGGAAGTTCACTGTTGAAGTAAAGAGAAGAAGCTGAAGTTTTCTTTATCCTGTTTCTGTCCCACATACCAGACTATTTCCTCAAACAAAGCTCAGGGTGAAAATTTTCCTTAAAGCATGAACAATTATCAAAATATTCACACACCACCAAGCTTTGTATCTCATTATATTCTGTGTTTAACTCTGTATTTTAATTATAGATAAAGACTTGATTCTCTTTAGTTCTAGAGAATTTCTGAATACCTCTCTGATTCTAAAATTTACTGTTTCTAAAATACTATGTCAGCTCCTGCAAAAGTTTTGTGATACTGTGTAAGAGTAGAATTCAAGAAAAGCACAAAGCACCAGAAATAGTGGAAGAGAGTTGAAAGAGACTGACTGGCACTGCCATTAAGATTAAAATTTCATAGCAGTGATGGCTGGCATAATCAATGTCTAAATTCATTTTAACCCCAAACCTCTCCAACCTTGACATAAATCTTAACAAATAATTCAGTATTTTCAGAATGATTCTCAGAGGACCTAGAATCATCTACTTAAAATTCAATACAGCCACAGAATGCATATATTTATTAGTCCCATAACTAATCCAGTTTATATTAAATTCTCAAAAAACAATTCAGTCTCTGGATATTTTCCAACTTTTTTATTTTAATATTGAACAAAGCTAGGCTTGCATAAGCCAAACAAAATAGCAATGATTTTTCTTCACATCTGAAGCAAACATTAGTAAGTTAGGAAATCCAGAGGACTTTAAAGTTCTTTGAGCTTCACAAGAACTTGGAAAATTTGCAAGACACCTGGAGCCTCATGATAATTTTTATTTCATAAAGAAAATAAAAGGGACTAGATCTTCAAAAATTAAATTGGTGGAGCTGTATGGATGATGGCTTACTGATATATTTTCAAGGAACATCCAGTGAAATGGTCTGTTTCAATGTGTAAAGATTGAGTTATACAAAGAGTTGAGAAATCCATATATATTCTTTAGTCTGCTAAAGTTCTACTCAGAAATATAAAGCAACACAAATGAGTGAAAATCTAGTGGCAGTCTGAATGCAGTGGACACCACCATGTTGTCAGTGAAATACAATGATCTGTTTCAAGGTTAGCTCATTTGGCTTGGATGCAGGGAGATTATTTATTTCCTTTGAGGCTTAAAGTATATTGGGCATAGTAAACACAGCTGTGGGCAGATGCCTTCTTGTGCTACAAGAAGCCGTGGTGTCTGGGGACCTCAGTGCCTCCCTGCCTCCCTGCTCTCCACACATTGCCAGAGGCTGTGGTGTTTGGAGTCTTTCCTGCTGTGCTTCAGGCCGCCTGCAGGGCTGGCCTGCACAGCTGTGGAGATGATCTCTGGCCTTTGTAGGGTTTCCAACAAATGCTTGCTGCTCTCTCTCCATCACACATCCTGTCTGAGAACAACAGTTCCTCCCACATCTCTCCTGAGGAACTAGACCTTCTGTTCTGGATGCTTTCCCTTGCAAAGGGCCTTCAAACCACTCCAAGGGCCTGGAGAACATCCCACCCACACCCTCAGAGATGGTCTGCTGGGATTTGGGGCCAGCTTAGTGGTCATGCAAGTGAGGGCAGCCCCTGTCCCACTGGTGATGTGTGCAGAAACTCCCTGAAGTGTTGTGAGGGGACTGCCACCAAGGCCTGTAGGAGTTGCTTCCAGATGCGCTAAAAGAGGGACTGGATGGACAAAGTCCCAAGTATAAATTTGAGCTAACACGGCCTTACATACATATCTCACGTGTTCCTGGTGGTTTATGTTTTCTACCTGTTTGCAATGACAAAAATGAATGTATAGCATGATGAGGACTGAAGTGAGCAAGCTTTTATATACTCCATATAACATCCAAGACCAGAACCTGTTTGTTTCACAAAACAACCTCTCAGAGAGAGAAGGCACAAATCTGTAAGTTAGGAAAATGAACCAGGATCATCGGGACACCCAAGATCACATTGCTGAACTACTTTACTCCTCTTCTCACACTCAGAGTGAAGCTAGTGAGAATACAAAGCAATATTAAAAACCAAGGCACAAATCTGCCTTGTGAACTACCTTTGCAGTTGCACATATTAGAATTCATCCAGTCTCCTTGTGCCAGTTAGAGATGTCCACCTAAAGGCTGCTGCAAGTTTCTTGAGGTGCTAGTGAAAAGGGTTTTCTGCTCCAAAAAATGGGACCACTTTTCTTTCATGGCACTGTGCCAGTAGTGGGGATAAAAACTACCAAATAAGCCATAAAGGTGACCCTAAAGAAGCTTTCTGAAGTGGAGCAAGTCCAAGGAAGCATCATCAACGTTAAAATCAGGAATGGAGTTTGCTTTCGTATGTTAATTGGGACTGTGTTATCAGGAGTCGTTAACTGGCTAATGAGGTTAAGAAATTAAATATGGCACGTTAATTGTTCATGTTATAGTGTTCTGGTTGTTGTAATGTAGTTGTTGTAATGTCCCCTTTCTCTGAAACATGTCTTGGTTTATAGAAAAGTTTTGTCTTATTATAATTAGCTAATAATGTTTAATTGTTAATATAGAGAAATAAGGACAAAATGGCTGATGAAGGCCGATGAGTAGAATCTAGAAAGTTCTATGTCAAATGTCAATCAGGACCCCAGTCAAAATGAGATCCCTCCCAATCCTGCAACTGAGCATGCTCTTAGTGGGTGGATGCAGGTTGGACCCACCCCAAAGGGGTGGAGGTAGAGGTGGGGTGAGAATCTCAGACCTGTGATTGGTCAAATGTATCTAGGCTCTTTGATTGACATTCAGGGCTATAAAGGTGGCTGCACTGGCCCTGGGTGGCGTGTCTCTGGCCACCTTTCAAGTTGGCTGAGGACTTAGTGCTGTTCCCTTTGCCTTGCAGCATGGCAGGTCGCCATTTTGGGTTCCCAGTTGTACTTTATTAATTCCTTTTCCAATAAATTCTAGTGTTCTTAATTTTAATTGGCTACTGCATTTTTATCAATCAACAAGCTGAGATTTCCCTTATATTGGCAGTGAGATTCAGAATGTCAATACTTTCAGAACAATTCCGCTTGTATGGATAATTAATTCTTAGGAGCTTCACTTCTGCAAATGGCGTATGTTGTGCCATCTTTGACTGCAACCTTACAGCAGCCCCAGCTGTTGGGCTTTCTGGCTGGATGACTCTGGGCTGGGCTGAGCTGAGCTTATGGCATGGCTTTCCTAGTGAGCAGCTGTTTCCAGGGAGGCCTCAGTCTTCATGGGCCACTGCAAGTAAAAAATGAACATCACACAAATTTAAAATCTGTTGCTGACATATATAAGGTGTGCTGCTACTCCTTATTAAACACCTGTTACGCCACCAAGTTGGAGGTTGAAGGCAGAGGTGACGAGGAGACAGGTCCATGAGAAAATGTCTTTTGAAATACTGCCATCTGTAAGAGCAGGCTTTCCACATGGAAGTTTATTTTAAACGTGGTGTATTGGTTTTGCTTGGCCTGGTTTTTGGTAGCAGGGGGGCCACAGAGGTGGCTCCAGTGAGAAGTTCCTGGAAGGTTCCACCACGTCCAGCAGAACCAGTCTCTGATGGCTCTGAAACATGGACATGCAGCTGGCCAAAACTGGGCCAGTGAGAGAGGCTGGTAATGCCTCTATGATGACATATTTAAGTGGGTTACTGGTGTTGGGCCAGTGTCAAGCCACGACACGTGGGACAGCATCTTTTCCTGCTCTATTTTTACTATTTTCTAACTTTTACAGTTGGGAAATACAGTTTGTAGCAATGTGGAAAATTTCCCCTTTTACTTACAAAACAAATGTATGCACTTTTTTTTTAGATTTATGGATTTAGCGTCTACAAATGATGCTAGTCCTTCATGAATACTTTTTGACTGCGTAAGTGGAAATTGGCATGTTGTGTGGATCTCGTTCTGTATAGGAGATTGTCTGAATCTGGCAACTGGATCTTTTGCCACTGCTGGCTTTAACTCTATTTTGTACTAAACATATACAGAGACAAAGAATATTTAATTCCAGCTGACTGTGGCATCTTAAAAGTTTCTTCAGATATTAGTAAACAGGACACTGGATGAATCCATACACAAATTAGAAAGTAGTCCTGCCAAAATGTATTCCAAGAGTTTGGCTCTTACCTATATCCTCATCCTATGTGTGTTTGAAAATCAGCCAATCAAATGAAGATAACCTGGAAAAAAAACCCAAAAGCAAAACCCTAGAGGTAGAGTCAGATTTTCTATTTCTACCTGTACTTAAGGCAAATGTGGGAGTAACTCATCGAAACTGGACGGAATGTTTTGGTTGACGTTCTGAATTTTTTTTTTCTTGTCTCCCTGAATGAGTACTGGTTCACTTAAAAGGAATATTTTGTGTTCTTAAAATCTTTATCTTAATATACGGAGAAGTAGTCTGGTGATGTTCTTCTAAAAAGTGTTTACAGTGAAATGACTTTTTAATGTGTTGCATTGAGTTAAAGTTCTGCCAGTGGACCAGACTTTCATCTCGTTATATTACTAACTGACTGGTAGAAAATTCAATGGCAAATCTTTACAGCTTGATTCTCCTGTCCCTGACTGCTTGAAGTGGGGCAATGTTTAAATGGGGAAGGTTTTTTTCACCACTGAAGTTGTCACAGAGCTGATCACATGGAAGTGATCACATGGGTCTCAGACAAAGCTTGGAGAGCTACGTATTGAAACTGGCAAGCAGTGGAGCTGGCACTAGGTTGAGCTTTTCCTTGGTACATGTAGGATTCTATACCTTAAATATATATTTATATATATGTCATATGGCAAGGTGTACCATGAATGCTAAGAATGCACAGTATGTTCAGATAATGGGCTGAATATCTACTTTTGATTCAAAAATATTATTGCTTATTGAAAGTAAGGTTCCTCTCATCCAAACTGAGTGTGGTGAGTGAAATTGATATGGCTGTAGAAGCCTAAGTGATGGCTGGAGGGATTTTCTTACTTCCTGTCAAAGTAGGAGCTGCTTGTGGTGGTTTCACACAAATTACAATTTCTTTTTAAGTTTTGAAGGGTCAGAGAAACAGTGCACCACTTAGGAAGCTGTTGTCCAGAAAATAATCTCTGAAGCAATTTATAACGAATGGTATGTATGTATGTGTGATTAAAAAGTATTGATTGTGCTTGTATTGTAAGCACAAGCAGAAGTGAAAAAGCTGAAGCCTGTATTATCTGGGCTAGGGATGCAAAGTGTCAAAATGTGTTCAAAGTGATGTGCAGTGCTAAACACAAGTGTCTGTAGGGCAAACCTTGTGTGGCTCTTTTCACATTGACTACAAAATCATCATTGCTGTGGTAAAGCATGTAGTGTAACATTGTCCTTGATCATAAAGTTTCCTGAAAACACTGAGGACTTAAATCTTGCACAGTGGGCATAACTAATGATACCCTAAAGATGTGTGCTTCTAGACACCAAACTTTAAAATTCTATTGTTTGGTTTTTCTTTTGCTTGGAATTTTTTGTGCAAAATGCCCTATGACTTGCTCTGAATTAAATTTCATTGGGCTGACCTTTACTGCTGTGGTTTTAAGCAAGAGGAATAGCCACCATCCAAACAAAAACTCTAGTTTGTAAACTGTGCCTGTAAGCACTGAAAGGGAACCTGGGACTGACATTTTGCTTGACAGAAATGTCAGACTGTGGTCTTCCCTCATCTGTGAATATCTAACTCAACAGTTTCTTCCCCACTGAATCTAGGGCATAAACACACCTCACAAATCAGCTGAGAGCTTGCTGCAACTGAAATCATTGTTATTTTATCAAAGACTGGTACAAGCCTGAAACTTTTATCTCTTCTAGAGTTAGTTTTTTTGTAGAGTGAGATTCAGAATAAACCAAGTTCTTCTGATTCAAAAAATCCACAGCCCATCTTGTGCATTCTAAGGTGGTACATTTCAGATCTAATAATTACCTTTGTGATTTTTTAAAATTTATTTTTTGAAATACCTTCTGTCCTCATATTCTCCCTAAGGGCCTTTACTTCTAATTAATCTTTCTCTGTCAGCAGTAGCAATTTATTATTTTTGAACCTGGTTATTTTTCCTTACCTCCTCCAAAGCAGTGAGAGCTAGAACCCAAATTAAGTATTTTTGCTGTGACAATAGGCTTACACTTTTAAGGGGATCATTCATTTTGCTGAGCTACAATTACACTCAGTCTCAGCACATCCAGGTTGTTAAAAGAACCTGTCAGACTCAATCTTCTTAGAGATTTCTATTTTATTCTGCTGTGTGTTCATGTGGCCTTTTTTTCCTATTAATGTTAAGTTTTACTTTACTTTTCTCTAGAAAAAAATACAACTTTAAATTAATAAGATGATACATATTTCTGTTGGGAATTTTCTATCACTCTTGTTGCAAGTTACTTGATCGTTAACATTGCAGTTTTACCTTCACGATAAAACTTATGTTTTTATTTTACAGATTCTTATCTCTTGACAACCAAAGAATTGCACAGGAAGATGAACAAATTATCAGTGTCTGTCAGTCATGATCGTTTTCAGTAGTCTTACATGTTTTGGGGAATTCCTTGAATATCAAAGTCTTAATATTTTGAAATAGATCTTTCTTATATTGATTGACAGCAGTGTAAAGGACCTCAGCGTATCTGCAGCATATTTTCTTGTTGCTTCTGACACTATTTGGTTGCAACTTTCCTTGACTTTATCTCCAATTCTTTATGAACATTAGCAAGCTAGGGTGCTTATGTATTCATCAACAGCTGCTGAGTTATGAAATTTATATTTAAGTAGTTCTTTAATATATTTAGGAAAAATAGGGAGTGTCTGAATTGCAAACTCAATAACAGAAGTGTTGCATTTGAAAACACAAAGGCAATTGATCAATGTGGCAAAGAGGACAGGAGTTAAATTTTAAAGCTTTTTCTTTCGTCTGTATTGTGATATTGATTATTGTCTCTAAAATTAGTGTAACAGGATGTTAGGCATTCTTTCAGACTAATACAAGAAGAATTAGGAGAGTCTTTAACAGTGTGGTAAAATAAAATAGTAAAAATAATCAGCTAAAAATATCTAGGTTATCCTGTTAAATTCCCTAGAATCCACTGAGCATTTAACTTTTCTGTTGCTTTACTCTGCATGCTTTATTCTTGATTGCATTTTGGAAACGTAATGATATAAAAAAAGGAAATAATCTACAAAAACTTAGATTAAAGTCAAACTGTGTGTTGTTCCCTATATTCTTTTATGGACAATTAATCAAAATATTTGCTATATTTATTATTTACTAAGAGCAAGATTAATTACTGGGATTAATCATCTGTATGATAAATCCATGGTTTCACAAAAATTCATAATTCTAGGCTCTGGTCCTGCTCTAGTACAGCTCAACAGCAGCTTTGACTCATAACAACAAGCATTTCAGTCTTTGGAACAACAGGACAAAGCCCTGTGTATGAGGTAAAATAACATGAGACCTTCCCACAGCTGCTTTCAAATATACAAAAATGGATTACCTTGTTCCTAGTACTGAAAGACAGCAGACGGATTATTCATCTAACAGTCTACTGGAAAACTGTATGGATGAAATGTTAATGACATTTTAATTACAAAAATGTTTCATTTTCTCTCCGTCTCAAAATGTGTCTGAAAAAAAGAAATGTAATTTGTTGAACTATTGATCACAAATACCTTAAAAATAATGAGTAAAAGTAAATCATGTCTCTTTTGGAAAGAAGCAGCTCTGTGAGTTCCCACATACCTATTGTTTTTTAAATATATGGAGTTTAAAACATATATTGCCATGTAATCTTTATTTACAAGTTACTTTGAAAACCTCCAAGCACTCAATGTTGAATACCAGTTACTGTGCTGTGCCTTAACTCTTATGAGGATAAAGGTGATTGAAAGAACCTATGTGGCCTGTTGACTCTGACTTGATAAATAAGCGCAATGTCATTTGGCACAAATTTCTTGGTGGAACGTGGCTTCTAATTGTATGACTTGTACCTGTGTCAAACAGAGGCAGTGGGATTAAAAGAAACATATCAAAGTCAGTTAGTTAGTAAGAGTTTCCCCTACTTCAGACTGTTAATCAAAATCTCTTGAGAGTCTGTCTTCAACAATTATTAGCACAAATAAATATTTACATTGTTTTTTCAGTCAATAATTCCCCGAACCCATTTATGAGAAAGAGTTAGAAGGAGAAATAAGTCGCATGGGTGTTGTCACCCTTTTTACTCATTCCTGATATCCAACAATATCTTACAGAAACTACTTGGACTATGGTATTACCGCTACTGAGTCAAGTCCACGTTTACATTTTAACATACATTTTAACATATAGTTTATAGCTTTTTCCAGTCATCATAACTTCCACCAGATTTAAGTAAAGCTATGCAAGAAAGTATTTTAATATCTTGTAGTCATACTATTGAGCTTATTCTCTTTTGTTTATTATGAGCACGTTTCTCATATTGAAGACATTTTATTAGCTCATATAAACCATTGGGTTCACAGTCTTCAATAGAGCCACACAGGTGTATATTTATATCAGCTGAATATTTTTTCCTAAAGATGCTCTTTTGAGTAAAAAGATGTATTTTTTTTTAAAGGGCATATGGGAAAGGTTAGAAATCTTACAAAGGTCCAAAGAAAGCCTCAAATCAAAATCAAACCGAGACCTTTCTCCGTTAGCCCAGCTATGAATCGAGGTGGAGAAGATCTTGGGGCGTGGGAGCATCTGTGGCCAAACGTGATGCTGGAGACTCTGCTCACACCTTTGCTTACAGCCATGGGGCTCTTCAGTCATTCCAGTCTGACAGACCAAGGAAGCTCATCTGAAACTTTAGGTTTTATTATGGTTCTGGCTGTTCAACATTGTCTTCTATTTTGAAAGTATAGAAAAAGGTATCTTAACAGAGGTAAAAAGAAAAATTCCTGCAGGCAAACTGTGTAGCTTTTTTTTTTTTTTTAAATTTGAGATGATCTTTGTATAACTCTGTCTGTTTTTAGAATTGTCTTAACCTGCTCTGGGACTGACTTTTTCTTTTTTTTTAGTAAAAATCTCCTTAGCACATAAAAGAACTTGTAATGTAAGTAGATAAATGTAGTTAATTTTTTACTTTATCTGGCCTGTCAAATACTCTCTCGTTGTCTATTTACTACGAAATGATAACCCAAAATATTTCTCATTTGAGCTGGATGAAAATACTATTGCCTTGGTTTTGCATGAAGAGGTAAATGAGCAAAATTTTGGATTTTGAGCTCATTTCACACATAACTTTGTATGCCTGTTTATGAAAAGTGGTTTTTTTTCAAGAGAGAAAGCAGAACAAGGTATTCTGAAGTGGTTTACACCTAGTGCCAAAATGGGAATAACTTTCACTGATGCAAGCAAATTTAGAATGAAACACCTGTGTTCATATTGAAGGCCACTGGGAAAGTTCTGCCACTTCATCTGTAGTGGCATGGTCAAATATGTGGGATTTAGCAATATACCATAAAATATATAATGACATGCTCTTCTCTGTGCATGTGTATAGATAAGATCTCTGTCTCCGCAACCCAAGGCTGCTCTCTGGGGGTTTCCACTCACATAAGAAGCCCTTGAACATTTCATATATTTAGAGTATTAGGAAATACATATTTTTCTTCAAGTAAGGAGCTTTGACAAGTCCTCACTAAATCATCCAGCCTGTTTGTGACTCATTATCACAGACTCCACTGCTTATTTTACTAAAGAGTTTTTTTTTCAAACTGAAAATAGAGCTGTAGAAATCACGAAACAGATAGGTCTTTTTTTTTTGGTCCATTATGCTGATCTCAGGAACAACTTTGGCAAGTTAAGGAGGGGAGATGATTAAAACTGGTATATAAATTCTTGTATGTTCTTCAGTTCCTGGGAATTTTAGAGAAGACATTCCAGTGCTAGAGCTGTGATAAAGGCTCATACAAAGCTTTATGCTATTTTTACCTATTTGACAACACTGAAGGCTGATGTGACTCTTGAAATGATGAAGCAGTGACATCAGAAAAACTTCTGTTATAAAAGAAATAACAATCATAATAAAATAAATATATTGTAAAACACTAGTGACATCATAAAAATCCTAGGTTGTTCAGGGATGAGTGCTTTGACCACTGACTTTCTGCTCTGCTTTCCTCACTTCCTCATTATCCCTGAGATTCAGCTGTAGACTGGAAGCCTGCAGGCAGACACACCTTGGAAATGGCACCTTAGCAAGAATGCTAACTCTAGTACATGCCGTCCCACTCACCAGCTGTGTAATTCTTCGCAGGGAATGGTTAAGGTATTAATAGATTGCCGGCGGTGCAGAAACATCCCTGCCCAGACAGTGCAGGATGCAGAGCTGTATGCACTGGTAAATGTTCCTCCAAAGCCACAGGGGACGCTGCTACACTCATGGGGTAACCCTTTGCCAGTTTCAGGTCTGCATCCTCTGCAACCCCTGTCTGTAAAAGTCTTTTTCTGCCCCGAGGGCTTTAGCTCCCTCATGACCAAGTGTCCAGGACTCAGCTGTGACACAGCACAAGTGTGCAACCTTCTCCCAGACTGCTGAGTAAGGGCATCCAGAAAGACCTGTGACAGAGTCCGTATGGAGCAAAGGAGGGTAAAAATTAGGATTTTGATTTGGGATTACTAGCAGCTCAAGCATCCAGAAGGGATAGGGTTGATATGAAAAAGTATGAAATCCTAAAGAGAAAAAAAGGAGGAATCATCAGACTGCCAAGTCAAACTATCGGTACCACCTACGTTAACAGAGGGGATGAAGATGGTAACTCAGCGTGCTGGTTTTTCCTGGGATAGTTAATTTCCTTCACAGTGGCTGGTATGGGGCTATGGTTTGGATTTGTGCTGAACACAGAGTTGATAATATAGAGGTGCTTTAGTTCAGTGCACTTTAGAGCAGCGCTTGCACAGCATCCAGGCCTTTCCTGCTTCTTGTACTGCCACGCTGGCCAAGAGGCTGGGGCTGTACAGGAAGCTGGGAGAGGACACATCCAGGTCAGCTGATCCCAGCTGACCAAAGAGTATCCCAGACCTTATGGGATCAGCCTCAGCATATAGAGCTGGGGGAAGAGGAAGAAAGGGGGGCACACTTGGAATTATGACATTTGTTTTCCCAGGTCAGTGTTATGCATGATGGAGCCTAACCTCCCCGGG
Organism: Gymnorhina tibicen; assembly: GCA_013399875.1. NCBI lineage: Eukaryota > Metazoa > Chordata > Aves > Passeriformes > Artamidae > Gymnorhina > Gymnorhina tibicen. The sequence goes on from VXAZ01004522.1 coordinate 4,065,108, forward strand.
AATGGCTGAACACCTGCCTGACCATGGGAAATTCCTTGTTTCGCTTTCCTTGCGTGCAAAGCTTTTGCTTTTCCTATTCAACTGTCTTCATCTCAACCCAGAGTTTTTTCACATCTTCTTTTTTGAATCTCTGCCTGATGCTGCTGGGAAGGTAGAGACTAAGTGGCTGAGTGTTGCTTAGCTGCTGGATGGCGTTAAACCACAACACTCCCCAATGCTGATCATCTGTCCCTGGGGGCTGTAGCAGCTCACCCTTCCCCTCCTGCCTGTCTGACAAAGACACCTGTGCCTTGTCAGAGATGGGGACCACATTAAACCTTAACTCAATGGACTGGTGAATCCTAGCTGTCTTTTGTGTGAGCCAACCACCAGGTAATTGGTTTCTACTTTTAACTTGCATATATCCTGGCTAAACTTGTATCTGGCTAAAGACACCATAGCAAGCTGACCCAAAAAAGGTCAGTAACAGCTCCAGTAGTCTCCTTCATCAAATTAACCTCTTCCTAAGTGGGTAACTGATAATACCCTTTCAAACTGGCCTGTGGGCTGTCTCTGAGGATTAGTGAGTGCAGTGCCTGAAGTGGTGCTCAGCCTGTGCAAATGGCCTACTGAGGAATATCTGCACCAGAGTCAAAGATAGCAGGGTATTTCCAGGAACATGGACTCTGCAGAGTGCTACCAGTCTCCAAACCTACCTGTGTTTTCAAGTAAGCTCCTTAGCCTTCACTCAGCTCCATGTAACTCTACCCATAACACAGGAGCTTGAAAATGAGCAGGAGATACGGGGTAGCAGGGGTGTTCACAGACCCTGTGTGAACAAACAGTCTGCTACAAGTAAGGCATAATTTATTGAGAGCAAAAGCCTTTAAGAAAAAAAAGATTCAATAAACTGTCTGTAGCTGTGTGTAGGCTGTATAGCGTCTGTCTGTCTTCCATATGGTGATCCCGCATGTTCACAGTGTCCTAAAGCACTTGCACAGCAGCTGGGATGCAGGCAGCAGTCTCATACTCACCAGTCATTTCTGTCTTGTCTGGTGTCAAGGAAAAGGTTTTTCTGCTGTGCAGAACCCTTTTATAACCTTCCTTCCCCTTCAAGAGTGCGAATCACTCCTGAGCTGCTTAGTGACACTGTTCTCTGCAGTGGCCAAACATCTGTGTCACAGCTTGGAAGTAGGTTGTTCTGATGCAAGTGCTCTTTCCCTTCCCGTTTATTTTGATGGCATTTATGCTATTTCTGAGGTGAAAGGAGTTATCCTCACTTATTTTTTTTTGGTCATCCTGTATTTAGCTAGTCCCTACTTTTGCTGAATAGACTATTAGCTCCTTATGCAGTAACGTCACTTCCCTGACTATATTGCATCCGCTATTCATAAAATCATTGCATATCATTATTATTAGATTATAAAACACTGGTTTCTTGCTCAACACCAGCATGGGCAGAGAGAAGACTCTACCTGCATATGTTGAGATAAATCCCTTCCTGTGAAATCTCACCGTCTGTGGTTCATACTCTTAAAGTGTCTGACATTTGCAAATCGAAAAGAGCAAAGAGGTCAAACCATGATCTGCAAAACACTCCAGATGCCTTCTTTGTTTTCAGCGGGAGTCACAATTCATCTGCCTGGTGTGTTGCAGGAAAGAAATGGACGCGCTTTTATATCGCCTTGTTAGAAACTATCCTTTGGCTGGAATGCAGGAGTGAGCCTTTTATGTTGTTCTGTCCTACGAATCAAGTATGAAAGAGGAAATATACGTGTTGCTGCAGTAAAACCTTTCTAGTCAGGACAGCGCAGAAATATACATGGAAAACTGTTACATTTTGTTTGCTTGTACCAAAATAGATTAAATCTAATGTCATTATGGCTGGAATAAATTTAGGATCTTTTGAGATGAGGGAAGAAAGGGGGGAGCGAGAATGATGCTGAGTCATAGATGATTCCTGATCTCAGAGGATGCACACAGGCTATACTTTTATTGATCTCAGCAGAGATCATCACTTGCATAACAACTTCCGAATCAGGCCCATTTTGAGTGCTGAGTCAGTCTAAGACTCTCAAATTTAGTTATTCTACCAAGCAGTTAGTTTGGAAAGTGAGGGAAGGTATTTTTTTGCTTGTAAATGTTGTGGCTTTTGATATCCCCCTCCCCACCCTAACATTTAAAAAGTGATAATTAAAAAAAAAGTAAAAAAAAATTGGCATAGAAATTAAGGCAGAAGAAGATGATTATTCACTTAATTCCATTTCTCAATGTTTCGGAGAATCAGAAGCCTCCTGACATGACTGGGGTACAGATACTCCAAAGAGTGTTTAATGAAGAGCTGCTATTATCATCAGAGCTTCTTTGCAATGATTTTTTTTCTTCCAGCTTAAAATCTAAAAGGCCATGTATTTGTCTGAGAAGAGAAGATGATGTGGGCAAAAGTGAGTATCTTACTATATACATTTCCTTACTTAGATCAACAAATACTTAAGTTTCCTATAGGTTTATGCATTTCCTGGAGCATTTTGGCATGGTAGGGACCTGCATTATTTCTATATGCATATGCTGTCCTTGGTTGTTTATGTAGAAATCATCATGAGCTTCAGAGTTCATGGCTGCCAGAGCTCTATCTCTCTGGATCCTTGTGGATCCTATATGGCTTATATCCCACAAAGGATTTTACCTGAAAATCTGCTATAAAGAATAGGTATATTTAGCATAAATATACTTCTGATCTATCTAGCTATCTGTCTGTCTATCTATCTATCTATATGTCAAAGGAATGGTGTTGTTATTTTCTTTAATGGTAAATAAATGCTGCAGATTGAAATAATAGTTTCACAGTGTAGAGGTTTCTGTAATACTATTCCATAATAAGAAAATGCACATGATCAATCAGTAAAATGCAGTTGGTTCTTTTACATCCATTAGGAAGGAGGGGAGTGTGTATTCTCCAAGCTTTCTTCATGAATATTTAGTAGGAGATTAGATCATTAGAGTTTGTCGCTTTCAAGCCATTGATCTGAATCAGATTTGCAACTGTGATACATTGTTAAATTTATAATAGGCTGATACACACACGGAGTTGTCCTAAAGGTAAAAAGCAGGGTAAAAAAAGGGCAAAGGCTGAATATTGATCAGGGGATTTGAAATGCAATGCCAGAATAATGCTGATTTAAGAACAGGGTTTTTTTTGGAAGCTCATCCCCATAAGCAAGAGATGGAACTGATGAATAAAGTCATGCATACTATGTGAAATCAGCTGTCCAGTGAAGATAATATACTGAAAAAATCATTATGGTTGGATCCAGCTAATGCCTTAGTTCTATGACAACAATTTGAATCACTGGAAAATTATTCTATTATTTGTTTCTGATTTGCCTAATTTTTCAAAACGGTTGCGAGCTGGTTCCATGGAAAACACATAGTAACTGTTCAACCTACAAGAGCATATCGATGGACAGGAACATAACATTTGCAGAGAAGATGTTTTCTTTTTTTATAAAATGTAATCTTTAAGGTATACTTGTAGTCATGTTATGTTTGCCACTGAGAGAGCATGAGAGGTCTTGCAATTTACTAAAATCACCTGTCTCCTGAGCTGCTTACATCTCTGGACTACACACCTCTGCCTCGGTAAGTCTGACCGAGGTTCGCAGATCCTTGCATGAATTTGCACTCCTTCTTTTTTTCTTTTTTGTTTGGATATGCATAACTTCGAGTGAGTATCACTCAGATTAGCCTGCTGCTCAAAGGTCAAAGTCTTCTGCCACCCATTTTGCATGGGAACAACTCTCATGTGGATACTGCATTATTTATGTCAAAAGTGCTTTCTGGAAGTCAGCTGAAATAAATGATGAGTGAATTTAAACAATGGGAACACAACCATGACATGTTCTTGACAAGCCAGTAAGCACATTTTCTACAGCAATGAACCAATACAGTGTGAGTAGAAAGAGATTTCCACTGAAGTAGGTCACGCAACATTTAAACAAAATTCACTGAAGAATTATAATGAACTTTACAAACAAGTGATCACATAGAAAAGACATAGTTTTTATTTCAAAAGAAAAAGGAATGAAATTGGTATTTTATCAGTTTTAAGCAAAGTCCTTTGGAAGAAAGGGAATTTTCTTGCTGAGCTGCAGCTGCTTTTGCAGAAGTCCATAGTGATGGCACATTTCCCATTTGTAGACCATAAGACTGACACTGGTATGAAGGACCCTCCTGGTGGTGTCAGACACAATCTTACTACACTGGCTTGGCAACCCAACTTATTTTTTTTCCCCTGGTATGGGAAGGACACCTTTCCATAACAGCTTCATTACTTTTTTGGGAAAGGCAACCTTATGTTGGCTCACAAACAATTAAGATCCTCCCCACTGCAATTGTTTTCCTTAAGCATCTGGGTCCTTCAGAAATGTTATGTGAGTAAAAATCACCTCCTTCTTTATGAACTTTAGGAGATTTTGCTAAATGGCTTATTTTGATATTACCTGAAGATCATTTCTCTTTCCCTTCTTTGGCACAGTCACCATGAGAGCAAATTTTAAATCAATGCCCTCACCACCTCAACATGTTGGGGGATGATGAATTTCTCTGAGTGTCATTTGAAAGGCAAATCTGGCCTTATGAACCTACACCTGGGTTATGATAAATCCTTAAATAGATTAAGGGCTTTAGTGCATAATATTTTTTAATCCTCTAAGTCTAATGTCTTAAGTCTAAGAAAAAAAAGAATGCTTCTTTAGTAATTTTAGTGGTGTCCTGAGCATTTGACAGGCATTTCCTTCATAATTGCAAAAGAGCTGATGAAGAGGATAAGTGGAAAAGTGAAAGTATGTGTTCAGATCTCTCCAGCTCCCCAAAGCTGAGAAGCTTGTAAGGGGAAGGAAGAAGTGCTTGAAAGAAGTACAAGTACCAACAGCTGCATCGGAAAGTACACCACATGACTGTATTGCCAGGAAACAAGTAAACATGCTAGAATTAGTTCAGGAGCAAATTGTCGTGCTAAGTGGATATTTCTGGGTTGATTACCTGGTTCTGTCACAGTGATATATTAATCTACCATATTATAGTACCTCTTTATTAGAAAGCAGTTGATAGCACTTGCAAACTCAGATTTTGTTGTTCCTTATGACTAGTCAGTGCCATTTCTATCTTATGAAAAATCATTATTTATTATTTACTTTGTTTTGCAAAACAGGCACATACCTCCAAAATCAAACTACTTTCCTGTGATTCAAAAAGGGCGTTAGCAACTCATTTCAAAGTCACACAGAGGCTGAGCACAATTCGCTCACAAGCTGACACAAAGCAGTACATGGTCTGACGATGGTGCAGTCACAGTGTGCTCTTAATGGCTTGCCTTAGTCATACAGCACCAATGTATTCTTCTTAATTACCACTAAGTCTGCTGTTACAAAACCAGCATCATTCTGCCCTGTTCTAGCTCCTTGATTGTGATACATCTCTTTTTATTGCACAAATAATCAAAGCGTAGCAAGTGACAACATAATACTGGGTTACTGACACCCAGACTATTCAATTCATGCTGCACTATTCAAGTCTTCTAGATCTTCCAGCTCTGCAGGTACTCAGATGGAAGGTAAATCCTGCTTGGTGCTGTGTAAGAATTCATGTGCATAGAAGCAAATTCCCCCCTGGGTCACACTTGCTATTGCAATTCACTACATTCTTACTCTTCTAGTCCTGCTTTTGAGAAGTTCTGCAGTTGTGAAGGTACAAGCAGTGTGCACCAACCCTGAATTGCCAAGGAAGAGCCTCTGTAAGAACATTAGTGCTGTAGTTTCATAAGAAGTACTCGTGCTCCTGCCTCTCCTTCCTACAGCAAAAGACCACCCAGGTCCTCCTTCCCAAGGGAGGTCAGTCAGTACAGTCCCAGTGTTTGAGGACAGCTACAGTAGTCTACATCCACGCAGGAAGGCTAAGGTGCTTCCAGTATCCTCTGAGAGTTTTGAGGAATGGGTGAGCTTGGACTTCTCTCTGAAAGCTTGTAGACAGCAGAATTCAGTATTACCTTCACTTTTGCTGTTAACTGAAAGGGCAGAGGATGTTTTCTGCCCCTGAGGACAAGGGGTATGCAACAACACCCATTTGCAGGAATAAATCCTCCCCTCCTTGTCCTGGTGTGATCTCATCCATACCGTTGGTTTGGAACAGGCTCTGGATCTTACCATATCCTGCAATGACAGTTTCAAATGTTTAACTGTGAAACACAAGGCAGACTGGCTCAGTCACACATGTGCCAGCCCTGGGAGTCCACAAGGACACCACCAGAACAGCTGGGCTGGGAGGCTGGTGGGATGGCAGAGATGATTTTGATACACCCTTGCAGGACCGACACAGTCATGGCAGGGATTTTGATGTCAGAGTTTCTAAACTCCTTGCTTGGGATTCTTCTTCAAGAGCTGGTGAAAATACAGGGTGACACAGGAGCTTGGTCAATAAAGAAGGATGAAGAGGAAAGAAAAAAAATATTTTGTCATCTTTGACTGCATTTTGTGTGAACAGAGGATCTGACTGGACAAACAAGGAGTGAGTCTGCTCTTATCAGGCTATCTTGTGAAAGATGTTTGATCTACAATCACTATCAAAATATTAAATCTTCACTCACAACTGCATAAAGCCCACTCTAATAAGCTGCAGCTTTGAAAAAGGCCCAGAAGGTCATAACTATGAGGCAGCACAGAAAGGTGTGACAATGTCTATCACTGCCAATGTCATAGATCCTTGTGACTGAAAGAGATTTATTTATGAGGTAGAAATCCCAGCTGATGAGAGAAAATGGATATTGTCCATTGCCACCAGGAAAGATAAGAAAAATGTCAGCTGTTTCTGTTCTTCTGATATTGCTGCTCACAAATCTGGCAATCAGCTCTGCCCTGATTATGTGGGCCACCCTGGCACCTGGCAGAGGTCAGTGTAATTAGAAACACGGTTTACATCTGTGGCTTACTGTTTTGGCGGTGGTCTTTCGCCACTATTTTTAAGCAAAGTGAAGAAAAAAAAAACATTCTGATAGAATTTACATAAAGGGTAAGAAGCAGCAGCATTTCGCTCACTATTGTGAATAGTGACCCATATGGTGTTTATGAGGACCCTGGAAGAATTGATAGAGATCCACTGAAAAATTTTAGAGATCTACTGGATTTTCAGGTCACACCATGTCTTTATTTTCTCTTCTCTCTTTCTTAGAACACTCATTTACCTTATCTGCAAGAAAATAATATAATGATATGATGACAAGTCTGTAATAAAGTTTTCATTGTCTTTTATTTAGCATCTGTGAAATTTCATGTGTCTCTGCCACCTCTAAGCTATTACTTTTCCAGAAATGAGATAAAATATGATTTGTAAAAGGGGAGAGAGACCTTTTATTCCTATGTAGACTCACATTACAACTCCTGTTTTTAAATAAACCCTTACTGGCTCACAGTTTTACCTCAAAACCTCTCCAGGACTTGAAACCCAAGTTCATTCAACTTTATTATGACGCAGTGGATCTCTTTAGCAGTCAGCTTTCATTTACCTCTGCAGGATTAAGTGAATCCATTATTTTCAGCTAACATGCAGTGGCCTTCCTTGATCCTTTGTACATCTCTGCTTTTTTCCTTTCTTCTTTTTTCCTTAAAATAAACCAAAAAAGAACTCTTGTGTCTCTTGCACTTCTCCATTTAAAATAAAAAGTAATGGAAAGGAGTTTGAGGTCATTGTTTGAAATAAACACATCAATATTTAGTTACAGGGAAATAAAAGTCAAATGAGAAAGAAGAAAAGTCCTATGTGTCACTGTTAAATGGTGAGATGGTGATTTCTGTCAGAAAGTCTTGCTTGCCTTTCAGCTTGTAGGAGGCTTATAAATAAAGTTGCTCACCCACAGTTAGCTCACTTTTGTTTGTTTCTATCCCTTGCAGATGACCATGACTGTAAATCACATTGCTCTGTCTCACTGCAGGCTGCCTCCAAAGGGCAGCTCTGCCTCCCTGCCTGCTTCCTGTCCTGCTCATTCCCCTATGGCAGCACAAAGAATCTGATGTCTGGACACCCAGCTGGGTCAGGTTGCTCATCTGGCTGATAAAATAATATTGGCATTTTACTATTTTTTTAAAATGTGGGATGAATTTTCAGACAGACAAACTTTTGCAAAATGCCCAGTATCAGAAGTGGACAGCCACTTTTCTGGTTTGCTGTTCATTGTGTCCGTATCATCCAAATCTTCAGTTGAGCTAAGCTCTCTAAATGTTACACGCAAAGATCCCAGGGCCTTAAGCACAAGGGCCTCTAAGGCTCCTCCCATTCCCAGCTGTTAGCATCCTCTCCCAAAGACGTCCTCTCCCATGCCTACACTAAGGCTGCTTAACTCCAGGACCTTAATGAAGATGAAATTCAGGCCCACAGCCTCATGCCTAGAGGACTTGCCATGCATTTTCCTGTAGGCATGTTTGTGCTGCACAGCACTGCACTGTACAGTGGCACCTGCAGAAGCCTTGAATAATCTAGCTCTGGTCTAATGGTCAGCCTTGTGCTTCCCCCAGACTAATTAGTCCCGCTACAAAGCAAGATTAATTGCCTCAGGCACAGTGCCAGGCTGCAGCGCTGTGTGTCCTGAGCTAGCTCGCCGGTGTGACGCAGCCCTGTCTAGACACACCAGCCTGGACAAAGCTGGTTCTGGCACCTCTGTGTGATGTAAACACTCAGTTCCTGTCAGCCAAAATACAGAGTATTTCTGATGCAGTAAGCAGGTCACAGAATGAGGAGATGAGAGTGCCACGTCAGCTCTTTCCAGGCGTGTGCATCCTTCCTTTCCCAGCATAGCTGGGATGACTGGTGTTCCCTTGTGGCTCTTTTTCCCAGTTATAGCTACGAGACCACAGGAGAAGAGGTTAGGTTTGGGAATGGGCATGAGGAAACCTTCCATTTTTTTACCTACTACATCTTAAACTAAATGCAAAGGAAATGAATGTCTGGTTGTGGCTAGAGTTTCCACACCAGAAAAACCACTGGAACTATTTGTCCTCAGATGGAGCTAGTTGAGACTCCTTCTGAATCCTGAATTTGTGCTGCTTGTAGCATTTATACTTTTCATTGTCATTGCGCTTCTGGTACAGAAGTGCTAGGACCTAAGGAGATGTCTGAAAGAACTGCTGCTTCAAACAGGGGTATGGGCACTCTATTATGCTCTAGGAATAGAAAAGAGGAAAATTCAAGTTTTCCTCATAACCATTCAAAGTGATTTAAGACAAAATGGAGAACAGCAGCCCTCCAAACTGTTGGTGCTAATGAATATGTATTGCAGTCAGATGAAGATTTGTGAGCAGAGTGCATATGACATCTTTTGCAGAGGGTGCTGCCAAGCTTGAGTACCTAAAAAAGCATGGGTTTAATCAAGGGCTACACTGGGGGCAAGTCAGTATCGTGTTTCTTTTATAATTTACAAAGCCATCAAGTCAAACCTGCCACAGTAAAAAGGTAATAGGAAAATTTTGGAGTTTTTTGATTTTGTCATTGTTCCTCCAAATCTGATATGACAGGAAAAGCTGTATATCACTTGTTTGACTGTTCGACAAAAAATGTACATTTAACATCTAATTTCTCATGAGTGCTTTTATTATCCAAGGACAGCTAAAAGGACATTTTGCATATAAAAAGTTATGCATATGGAGGAGCTCTTCAGTGTCAGTTCATTCCTTCAGACACATGGATGAAGCATGACAGTTACCTCTATTCTGCTTCTCTTTGTCAGCACCATGGGCACAACCTGTTGGAATCCCCAAGATGGAAGAGAAGACTCGGGGATGGCTCTGTCTTCGAAAGCATGGGTGTTGCTGCATTTCTAAGGTCAGCGTGCTGCCCTAGAGAGTTCTGACAGGAGGCTAGTTTTTCTTTTCTGGGGCTTGGGAGTTTAGGGGCTTAGTGTTTCCTTCTCTGGGTCAGAAAACACTAGCTCAAATGTCATAAGAACAAGGAGTTCATAGAGAACATACGAGTTGAGCTCAAGAAGGGACAGAAAGTCTCCAGGAGTTCCCTTCCTTCAGCCTTTTCTCTCATCATTTCCTTCTGCCCTTCTAATGTCCCACCCACTCTTCCCTGTATAAAGGTAATGTCACCATGACAGGCCCAAATTAAGCATGGTAGGTGATCTCTGTAATAAAGGTAAAAGAATATAAAAAGAAATGTTTTCACCTTCAGCATGGATGAAATCTTCCAGGCTGTGTATAATTTGCTTACTGCTTACATCAGTTGACTTCTGTACTTTTAAGTATGTAGGAATAGTAATTCATCAGTAAAAATAACTTAACAAAGATGTTGAGTGACAGTTCTTGCTATGACTTGCTATGCATTCTGCTGATTGTAAACATTTTATGTGTCTGAAGTGAGAGCTTTGTGTCACAAAAGCGTCTTTGTCAATTTGTGTAACTGAGCTCTACTGATACAGGGTATGGATAGAGAAAAAGTACCAAAAATAGCTGGTCAAAGAGAGAAAAAACACATGCTGAGGGGTACTGTATGAGAGCTGCTAAGAATTTATAATCTCTTCAGATGAGTTGTCTTACTGGGTTCATCAGAGCTCATGAACTCAGGACACCACAAACTGTCCAGATTGGCACAAGGCCACCAGCACACCCCTCAATCAACAACAGCTTGTGTAAATCCAGCTACATCCAAGAAGGATTTTATGTGCTCTGTTTAGAGACAGAATATGGGATTATACATATGCTGGCAAAACAAGGGACCCTTTGAGGGATTTGCTGTCCCTCTGCCTCTAAGTCAACAGCTGGGTCTGACCTCTGAGCTGCCGCTCCAGCTGGGCAGCACTGAGTGAGAGCAAAGTATGTGAGGGAATAAGCACCATGGGGATAATTTTCTGCTGTTAATAATAACAGCCTGATACTGTTGTTGTTGTCATTATTATTATTATTATTATTATCCTGATACAGCTTTATTAATTAACATTGTACCCATAAATATTGGTTGTGACATTTTTCTCCCTTGTCCTCACCCCCTGTCAGGGAAAAGAGAACTTGCAACATCTGTGCATTGGGTCAAACCCTGTGAAAGAACAGCTCAAGTATGGTAAGTAAAGAGAAAAGTCAAAGAATGGTGCATTTGCAACATCTAAAATCCCTTTCTGCCACCCTGAGCTCTTGAGTAATGTCATTACAGTCAATGTCAAGGACCTGAGATGATGAGATTAGTTTCTTCCCCAGTTACACAACTCCATTCACACCGCTGTGGATGGAAGAAAACAATTTATAGGTTTCCATATATACAGATAACATCTGAGCAAATAGGATGGTCATTAATAGCTTTTCCATCCTTTATCCATGGACTTCAAACTTAGCTTCTTTCCAGAGTCCCCACCAGCCAGCCCTGATATATACATGGATATATATTCTTCTGTGCAATAAGAAGGCTGTAATTTGGGCCAGGGACTCAGTATGAGGTGAAACTGCTCTGTTCACAGGAAGGTTGACAGGATTGCACTGTCAGTGGTGACTCTCAGACCCATTGTCTCTGTTCTCAGGTGGCCAGCTCTGGCATCCAGTGCATACCCTCAGCTCCAGAAGGTACGGGAACAATTCCTCAACAGCACTGTTACAATCTTTCCCTTGCTTCTGGGTAAGACAGCAGCAGATCCCCATTTCCATTGTGCATTTATTGCTTCTGGAATGAGTTTGCTTTCCACTTTAGGCAACAGTGGTTAAATCTGGACTATCTGAGAATATTTGGTGGGGATAAACAAACTTCTTTCCAAACCTGATTTTTGGGGAAAGGTGGTCTTTAATTTTTAAAAAAAATATTGTATTAAAACGTACCCACCTTTAATTTTCCTATGAGTGATTGCTCTCAGTAGACTGTGAGCTGCTGTCAAGTAATCAAATATTTGCGTATCTACTTAACAGACACCAGATTAATCTATAGCTTGTAAGATAGCATTTGAAAACGTGATAGTGGTTTGTGTCACGCATCTTGAACTACTCTCAGGTCCCAAGTGCCGGAACCATGACATTCAAAGGATGTTTTCCTGATGAAATGTGTTAATACTTTACCATATGTAACCACTAGTGATGAATTGCTTTGGCATTCACTGTAAGAACATTAACCAAGATGAACCCATTTGGTGTTAATGTCAGTGTAATATATAGCTCCCTGGGTAACCCCTTGGAGCTTAACATTCATTTAGAAAACACTTTTTCAAAAGAGTTTTATACTACGCTTTTCTATTTTAGAATTAGCAGACAAGCCCTTTTGGATTATATTTTTCATTTCTGCCTAAATGCTGTGCTGACTGGCTAACCTGCATTTCAGGATTGAAATCTCTGTTCTTGAGGGAAAGCTTGGATGTCGGTCCTACAGTATATTCTAAAATCACACATATTGATGGGAATAAGGTTATCTCTTTTGAACTGCTACATACATCACCTGGCTCATACATCCAAATATCTCTCTTCCATAATACTTACGCCTTTGCTTGTATTACTGTTTTCTAAATTGTATTTTGTACACCTGAACAGCAAACAGATGTTTCTTCCTTCTTGATTACTATCTAGTCCATGTTTTCTTATCTGTGTCAGCCACTTTCTCTAGCCAAGTGAAAGATTCTTTATCCTTTATTTCATTTTAATTTGGAATGCATTTCTCAAAATGCAGGAAAAGCATCTTTCCATGCTCTCCTTTCTTGCCACCGCTGGAGGTTTGGTTACAAACTGCCAGCAATCCATGGTCTGGTGTGCTGTGCATGGTATGTGGTGTAGCTGGTGTGGCAGTAGCAAATTGCTGTGTTTGTGTCGCTGGAATATTGTGAGGAGAGACTGAAGGGTTTTGTTTGTGCTACCCAGGTAGTGGAGGAACAAAATTTCTATGCTGAAGTGTAAATCCTCTTTAGATTAGATGAATTCTTGTTGAACTCTGATAGCAACATGGCCATTCAGGGATAATTGCTTGTTTATAAAGATGTTTTGGGACTGAGAAGTTAGCCTGATTTTAATCCATTCGGAGTGCTCTATTTACCACCAAATGTCAGCTAGTGCTAGGTCAACTGCCTAGCTTCATTTCAAAAAGAAAGTTAATATGACAAGATTTATTTCCATAAGCCATGTTGATTGATATTAATCACATTACCATCCATTAACTCTCCTCAAGTTGTTGTTGCATTATTTAGTCGGTGATCAACATTAGGATAGATCATCCTGTTTGTCCTTTTTAAAATGTTGTGAAGTTTCTTGCAGCTTTCTGGGACACGTGCTGAGTTCCTGGACTTCTTGAAAGTTGGCATTACTGGTCCAGAGAGCTTGAGCATCATTTTAAAGAGAGGATTTCAAACTATGTCCACTTACTAAAAATGCTACAGAATATCATGGTTTTATTATGTATTTAACATTTCAAGGTGTTACTATTGTAAAGAAATTTATTTCATCATCATGATCTGGATCATTAAAGCCATTGCCTTTCCCACACATACAAAAGAGAAATGTTTGCTGAACATTCCCATTCTTCTGCCTAATTATGTATTGGTTGTGTAGTTTTCCTCTGCTCATGGACCTGTACTGTCTCCCAGGGGCGATGAGCTCAGCTGCTCAAAGACCTGCTAAACTAGATTTTTCTTGAATATATTTGCAAAATCAAGAAAAAAAACAACTAGAAACTGCCCCAAAATTGCAAGATCTTCACTAACTGGTCTTAATTATGAGTTAGGTAGGCATTCATTGGCTTTCCCTAATAATTTTAGCATCTATACTATAGCATTAAAAACTTTGTCTTTGGTTCCACATCTTATATACATGCGTTTTCATGGTTGCTTTCACTTTCCCCCTAAAACAGGTTTTTGTTTCTCTTTCAACCAATGTAACATTGCATCTGGATTCTAGATTTAGATAATGGATAGACTTTTTTGAACATTAAATTAAACATTCTTCAGATTTTTCTGACATATTTAATGTTTGTTGTTTACTTCTAATATTTATACCAACTGATTAGGCTTATAACTATTTAGTGCTTTGCAAACCCTGTTTTTAAAGAACTGAATTTTTATGCTGGCTGACATGATATTCTGTTTGGAATACAGTAGATGTAACCACTGATTTAATCAGATATCTGATGAACTTTTTTCTTTGTCACAGCAGGTCCACAAAATTAAATACAACATACCTGAAGATGAAAGTTTTCACTCAGAATCTTCAAGAAATCTAGACAATATTTTAGTACTGCCAGTGTGAGACCCTCAGTACATGTCAAACAATAATTTGTGAAACAACACAGTGATTTTCCTTTTATGATGTACTGAGAAGTGCTTAAGCAATGTTTGACTAAGGGGATCAGCGCAGGTCACAGAAATGTGTCTGTCACAATTCTTTTAGGAGACACCCAGCAAAAAAACTGTACCTCTGGAGAAAGGTGAGGCACAGTGAGGATGTTTCTGAACCCGTCTGGGATGACATAGCTGCTCTTACGTATGATGAGAAATTTTAGTCTGAACCCGTCTGGGATGACATAGCTGCTCTTACGTATGATGAGAAATTTTAGTTCCCTTTACTATTTTTACATAAAGTTCCTTGAACAGACTCATTTTCATTTCATCTAAGACCCATTTTTGCTAGTTTCTCTTGAGCAGTGATAGGGATTCCAAGTACAGCATTAAGCAAATGGCATAAATACATTACAAAATATTTTCACAAATATTTTGCATTCATTTTCCTTGCAGCTTTGAGCAAGGTTTTAATATCAAACATTAAAATATTCAAAAGAAAAGATTCAGTTAGAAGATTTGTGATTCTGTTGGCTGAGGTACATAAATATAACTGAATCAATGACTAGCATGTTATGAACAGCACAATTCCAAACAAATACCGGAAAATAAATCCAAGACCACAAATTAATTAAAAAGCAAACTCAACAATAATTTTTAGCGATAAAGATGTGAAAGGTTAGTTCACTACCTAAAGATCAAATAAGGGAAATGGTCCCACTACTTCTCCAAATCGATTAATTAGTTCTCAGATGTACCCATAAAAAAAAGAAGAAAACCGAAAAGACTGATGTACAGATGTGCATTGTCTTCTCTTCTTTTCTAAAGAATTCCCCAGCATAAGTCCATATATGAAGATTGTAAATGAACCCACAGAGGGAGAGATAGAGTCCAGAAGTAAAATTCTTTCTCAGTTTTGAGGTTATCAGCAAGATAAACTGCCACCTTCTTGTTGCATATAATAGGGCAATTAATTCACAATGGTGGTACATTAATCCAAATTACTCATAGTTAGATGTGCTGTCATCCATAAATGCTATTTTCTATATGAGAGACTACAGATATCAGGACGATCCTAATACAAAAAGGATGACTACTTGGGATTACTTAGGAAGTCTTTCCACTGAGATTTTGTTCTTTCACCCTCCATGTCAGCTGTTCTCCAAAAAACATGACAGACACTAACCACAATCACTCTGGTCTTTGTCAGGGTATTTGCATAGCAAGAAGTTCAGAAAAAGTCTGCAGGACTTGTTTCATGATGCGCACAGCCAGCTATGAACTTGCACCTTCTCTGACATCGAGGAAAGACAGATCTTTATTCCAAGACATTCTGTGGAAACATTCAGCTCTGACAGCACTGGAGTGACAAGCTGGCAAGGCAATGTCACATTTGTGTACAGGTGAAACTGCAGCTGGTTAAAATATGTATTCACAAGACATTATTTATGGTTTGCATTTATCTTTTATTGTTTTCCCCTCTATGGAGCTATAGGTATGGGTGGTTAAGAGTGGCAAACGTTGCCATCACAGCTATTTGCCTGTGCCATTTTGCCCGAGATTTTGCTGAAATACTACTCTGTACTCAATAATTCACAGAATTCATTTCTATCAATATATCTCTAGGGAATACTAATTAGGGTTTTACTTGTTTGTTTTAGTTCTGCAATGCCAACTTTATGACCTTAATTTTATTCTGAAGTCAGTTCAGTCTACTCAACCTTTGATGCAAATGCATAGAGACTTTTTAACTGGACTTTTTTCACTGTGTGGATGTTGGATCCACAGGATCTGTAGCAAAGAGCTGTCAGCTGTACAAAATAGGAATATTCCAGAATTTGATGTCTTTTCTGAGACTATTTGAATGTGAAGATGACACTGTTCCACCTTTGAAAACTGCTTTTTGCTTTGTGAAAGCTGGAAATTACTTTCACCTTCTGCAACCTGTGACATGAGTGTTTTTCCATTTTTTGATACAGAAGTAGCTGTTTACACAGCTCTGCACATGGGTGCATTTGTAAGGCAGGGTGGGATGAGGTGGCTGTTAAACTGGATGAATTTGTGGCTGAGGATTTGGAGAACATTTATGAAAAAACACATGTAGAGTGCTTTCCGGAGTGAGAAAAGCCACAAACCCTGACCTCATACTTAATATAAAAATACAATCTGCCTTTGCTATTGCACACTGTCAGAAATGCTGAGACAATCTATGGGGATGAAGAGCTTGACAAGCCACGACTGCTTGCCAGTGGAAGGTGTTTGCCTGCTGAGTTTCAAAGAGTTGTTTTACCTCAGAGTCTGGGTCATGGGTATTTTTCTGGGAAGCCTACACTGTAGCAGTGAGCAAATATGCCCTTTTCATCTTTTCCTCATGGGACCCACCTTCAGATACCAACTTAATTTTTGTGTTTTTTCTTGCCACACTTCTCTACAATGCTGTAGTTCATTTCAGATCTCACTGAAAAGCACAGTGCCCTGTGTGAAGTGGCCATATGAAAGTATTTTACTCACTCTTGATTTCCAGATTCCTCTGCTGCAGGTTCTTTTGAACTAGACTTCTGTGGGAAGAACCAACTTCAGAAGTGACTTTCTGCACATCACTTTAAGAGATAGAATCCTAATTAAAAAAACACAAACAAAATCAAATCAACAACCTGACTAATTAAATACGAAGATTCTTCAAGATTTTTTTTTGTTTTAGGGTCTGTGGTCTGATACACCTCTCGTCAGAGAAGTGAACTTGACCATTAACTATTTAGGTAATTGCAAACACAAGACATGACTTTAGTCCAGGCTTTTGAAAATTGGCACTTAGAAAGAATGAACTACCTCAATTTTTGAGCAAAATAATTTTTCAAGGAAGAACTGATTTTGTTTCTTTTTCTTAAATTTTAGATTGCAAATCTGACAGACAAAATACTTTAACAAAAAATGTCCTTTTTCCTTTTTGCAGATTTGCATATAGACTTATTTCCACAGTCTACCCTACTGAATGAAATGTTATTGTCATATCAGATAACAGATAGTGAGATGCACTTTTGAAAGTAGGAGTTAAGGAAGGAGAGAGAGGAAAGACGAAACAAAAGAGAAAGACAGTGGATAAACAAAAGATAAAGTAAGAAATGCAAAAAGGGTAATCTGGGCAGGAACTGTTGCAGACAAAAAGAAAATTATGAAGGTAGAGAGAAATGAACTAAGAAATTAAAAGATACAGGCTTGCAACAGTCAGAGCTGTAACTTTGTAGTGTGCCTAGGAAGTGAAAAACAAGTGTAAGCTGACAAATAAATTATATCTAATTTAGTGTTTCTCCAGTTGCTGCAATCAAGCCTCCTGACTACATTGTGGTTATTCTGAAAAAGAGAAGTATTAAGATATTAAGATCCTTGGTCATTCATTGCAAAGCTGGGGTCTTTGTTTCCTAGAATGCATTTGTATATGTATTTATTTATTTATTATTTTCTGAAAGGAGAAGGAGAAGGACAGGAGGCATTGGGCAGAAACTGATGCTCAGGAAGTTCCACCTGAATATGAAGAAGCACTTCTCTACTGTGTGGGTGACCCTGCATGGGAACAGATTTCCCAGAGAGGTTGTGGAGTCTCCTTTACTGGAGATCTTCAAGAACTGTCTGGACACAATCCTGTGCTATGTGCTTTAGGATGATCCTGACTGAGCAGGGAGATTGGACCAGAGGACCCTATGTGGTCCTTTCCAACCTGACCCATTCTGGGATTCTGATTTGGAGACGGAGAAGGAGACGGAAAAGGGAAAGTGAAGGGGAAAGGGAAAGGGAAAAAAGGAAAAGTACACAACCTAGAAATGTTTCACAGGCTTTTACTCGCAGGGATGTGTTATTCCTCTTTTGTAACAATGTATATATATATATATATATCTGTTGGTGCTCTGCAGTAAAGTTGAAACCATTAGCTGTTACCCTACCAGCTGCTCCACTCTTACTCTGCACTTCTGCATTGCTGTTAAACATATATGTTTCAGGGTTACTGGTTGTATTTATTCCACAAATAGTTTAGTTCTACTGTATTGCCCAAATCTCTGTAATTTTATCCTTGTCTGACAACTATTCAAACAAAAAGAAGAGAGGGAAATCCTGAAGTGATCCAAATATCGACTTAGAGCAGTCATCGTTTTGCATGCAGTCAATACTGACCTTTTCCATTTGGAGAACTTGAAGGGGAAAAGAACAGCTAAATATAATGTTTTTTACATTATAGTTTAGCTATTAAAGTAATAGACACAAAGTGTTCTCATGTACTGGGGAGTTTTAGTGAGAAACCGGGGACCAGTAAGAGTTTTTCACCCTCACAGCATCTAGAAACCGTAAGATAATAAATTTAATGTCCACATATTTTTCATGCCCAGCTGCTTGATACTTTTTGTGTAGAAGGACTCTCGATGTTCAGAAACATTTTCTGTGGTGATTATAAATCATCCCACCCCAAAACCCTGTCTTAGACTGTGTATTAGCATGTCTCATAACAGCAAGCTTGGCACTGGGAATGATGGCACCTGAAAATACCTGTAATGGGAAACTTTTGTGTCCCAAAGAGCTTTTCAAACTTAGGCTACCGAGTCCCTAAGTGACTTTCATGTCCCTTATTTGCTTCGTCTTCGTCAGGCATGCTTAAACACCAAGGTGTAAGGACAGCTGTCGCAACCAGTAGTTATCACAAGATAGAGACATGCCAGCTAGTTAAAGATATTTCTCTCATCAGGAAGGTTTTTTTGGCTACCTTCCATTCATGACAACTTTAATTTTCCTGACCTGTGATAAGTCACCCTATCAGGTAGGAGGAGTCATGCTGAAGTAATGAAAAGCTTATAATACATGGCATGCTGCTCTCCAAATTAACTATCTGAAATCTGCCCTTCATGATCACTGGGAAAAAAATGCTAAAAACATTTTGGCTGCGTTAGCCTAGATTTATGCCTGGTATGATTTTACTGGTGTCAGGGAAAAAAGACCTAGTTCCAGGTTCAATCCTTCTGTGAAGTTACATGAAGGAAAGTTCTGGCTGTAAACACCTACTGTTGTTTGTAATGAAACCACTGTCAGTGAAATGTTAATGAAGAAAAGACTGGGCTGAGCACTGTAGAAATGGGGTATCAGAACTAGCGGAAGGAGAATGTATGAGAGAGATCGTCATTTACAGACATATCAGCATAAGTTTCTTCTTGGAGAGGGGAGTTTTACATCTCTGGTAAAGACTGTGGCAGCAGGCTGCACCAGTGAGTGACTGACATGAAATCAAAAGTTCTAGCTTTTATTTCTACCTCTCGTTTTTTTGGTAGATCTCAGAATCAGGGTAATGAATTGGCCTATTCAGATGTCTAAATATTAATTTTTCAAGTTTGACATTTTCTTTTTAAAATATTTTTGATTGCATGGATTCTATTTGTAATTCAAAATTTTACATTTCAGAGACACTTCGTCTCATGATGTCTCACTCTCAGCAGCTCTGTAAATAAAAAGGCAACCTGCTCACCTTTAACACACTAAAGAAGGTAGACTAAAAACATTCCCATATAACAGCAAGCTAAAAATAAGCATCTTCAAAATTTCTTGTTGAAGCTACATCTGTTGTTTTCATTGTGAACCTGCAGGCAGCATCACCTTGAATATATTTACTTAATTATAATGCAGTCAGTGGAATGTCAGGATTTCAGTACAGGTTCATCTGCTGGGCTACATCTAATGCAGAACAAATGCTGATTATGTATCTGAGGTGCACCACAGAATGGAAGCAGCAGTTTTTATTCCTTGGGCAAGACAGAGAAGGAAAGGGAAATGAAAGGGAGAGAAAAAGGAGATGAAAGGGAAGGGAAAAGGGAAGGGAAGGGAAAAGGAGAGGGAAGAGGAGGGGAGGGGAAAAAGGAAAGGAAAGGAAAGGAAAGGAAAGGAAAGGAAAGGAAAGGAAAGGAAAGGAAAGGAAAGGGAAAAGGAAAAGGAAAGGGAAAAGGAAAAGGAAAAGGAAAAGGAAAAGGAAAAGGAAAAGGAAAAGGAAAAGGAAAAGGAAACAAAATGAAGCAAGGAAAAAGGACCCCAAAGCTGACTAGAACTTGGGGGCTTTAGGGAGTTAAACAAGAAGTGTGTTGCTCAGAGTTAAAATGACAAAGCTAAATCAGTGTGTACAGGTAAAAAGGTACAGGTAAAAAGAAGTAATGCTGTCTGATTCTATTGATAGTATCTGAAAAACTACAGCTTTTGAAGACAGAAATCAGATAGGTCTGGACCTTCTGTTAGAGGAAATAATAGGACAGATAAACTAGACAGCCTCTGGCCTTTAGCATTCCAGTACTCTCATGTTGCTTGGGTGAAAGCTACTGGTAATAACTGCACCTCTGAGCTAGGGCAGAGACTTCTAAAGGATAGATAAAGGCTAATTCACTCCTTTGCAGCAAAGACATGGATTTACCCTGTCAGATCCTGAGTTAAAGGGACATTGCATCTTCTTGTGATGCTCAGACACAATATCCTCTGCAGATTCCAACAGGCTCTCCCAAGAGATATGATCCAGTTCTATGGGCTACTTGTGCACTGTGAAAATATTCTCTGTACTATTTTTTTCACTAAAAGTTACATAAAAAAAAGTGCTCCTTCTCTTGGCTACTGCAAGAGTAACAGGCCAGAAATACAATTTTCTATGTCTGTTTTCTGCAATACCTAATTTAAAGTACTAGAATTGGCCTAAGGTAGGGGGCAGAGAGACTGCAGACCACAGTACAGAGTGTTAACACAGTGTGTGTGCAGACCTGGGCACAGTTTCTTAGCTGCTAATGATACAGCTATCAGTGAAGAAATCAACATCTATGAGAAAACACAGGTTTTTGAGAAAAGTACCTAAATCAAATCAAACTCTCAAGTAGAAACACCTGATCATGGGCATCACACTCTAATATAGAAGCAATCAAAGGAAGCTGCTTACGTGACAAAGGAGAACATTCAGTATTAGGGTAGAATATTCCATTATTCATCACCAATGAAAAAATCCACTTCTCTTAAAACACAAAGGAATAATAACAATACTGTCAACAGTGTTGGTTCTTCAGCTTTTATTTCCTAGCTATGTTTCAAAGCAGTATTGTGTTGTATAAGCTAAAAAATAAATTCAAAATTTGCCAAGAACTTTCAGCAAGCAGAAGACAGAAAAAAAACCCAAAACAAGCTAGACTCAGTCATAATCCTCACTAAGAACACACTTCACAAGAGCAAAAGGGCATACAAGTAAACTATTCTTAATTATTTGTTTACCTATCAAAGTAAGAATCCAGGTGATTAGCAAGAAGATTTAGAAATGCGAAGTAAGACAGGAGAAGCCAAAGAGAAATTGTTGTTAACAGAAGCTTGCTAGGAAGTTATGCAACGAGAATTCAAAATTTAATGTTGATAATTTGTTCCAAAAGGAGAATGGTAGAAATTTGGATGTATTTTTTTTTCTTTTCAGAGACATTGTTTTCTCTTACAGAATCCTGGATGGTTTAGGACCATAAATCCTCCAAAATTTTGAGGATTAACATTATAATCACTGAAACAGTACAAACTTAAAGTACATTTGTTCCTGACTTTCTGACCCCTCAAGAGAGATAAGTGATCATGTGTAATGAGTAACAAAAAAACCCTGCAACCTACAGGGCATCTGTTGATTACAAAGCACAAACCACCCCTAAACAGTAATTTTTGAATACAGCATGTTCAGTAGGCTGTATGAGGCAACTAAATTTTAGCAACAAATTGGCAGATATTCTTTCTTGTAGGAAAAGAATTAATTAATCACTCACCTAAAAATTAGCAGTTGACTAGAATGCCAGAGATGATCATGCGGTTATATTTATTTTAACCGAATAAATTGTGATGCCCTTCACTTAAAAAGGAGTCAGTACAAGATGGTTAGTCACTGGCTGGCAAATCAACTGTGTTCCAGAGGTCCCATGAGAAGTGGCCAATGTCATTGCAAGGCTGCTTTGTGTCACCTGTGAAAGGTCACAGCAACTGGGGAATCTCCCTGATGAGGAAGGAAAATGTCACGCACCTCTTCAGGAAGAAAGGCACAGAAGACTTGGGAATTACAGACTGGTCAGCCTAATCTTGGTTCCTGGGAAGTATGTAGAGCAAATCCCCCTGGAAATCATACCCATGCTTATGAAGATGACTGGGAACAAGTGAGTGACTTGTAATAGCCAACACGGATTTATCTTGGGAATAAAAATGCACAATCTTTCACAGGCGATGGAGTAACCTCATGGCACAGCACAGGCGTGGAGCAGAATGATTAGAAAGCCTCGGAGTCCTAATAATCAATAGTATAGTCTGGATGTGAATCAGGAGCGTGGCTTTGCTGTGACAAAGGTAACCACACCTCAAAGTGAACTGCTGGGACTGCAGGTGTCAGGTTGAGGCAAATGACCACTCTCCTCTGTTCAGCAGTCTGAACAGAGTTCTGAAGTACTCAAACCATTTTTGGGTTCCCTGGCAGGAAAGATCCTCATATACTGACACAAGTACAATGGAGGGACACCAAGATGCTAAGGGGACTGGAGAACAAGATGAATGAGGAAAGGCAGACAGAAATGGGTTTGTGCAGTCTGAAATGGAAATATCTAAGGATCTGGAACTGTCTTGAACTGCCTTCATCTCTAATGTTGGAATTTAAAGAAAATGGAGTAAAAGGAAAAGAGGCAGCAGATCCAATTGTAGGGTAGAAACTGTCAGTTAGTTGTTAGAAAGGATGTTACAATACGGGTAGTCAAACACTGCAACAAGCTGCTCAGAGAGGTTATGTAAAGTCTGTCTTGAGTTATTTAAAGTTTAATTAGACAAGGGTCTAATTTAACTCTGAAGTTGAATGTTATTTTAAAATTATCCCCATTTTGAGTGGGGTGTTGAGCTGGGTGATCTCCAGAAATCAGTTACATAGTATGTGATTATATTATTATATTTCTTTGCATTTATTCAACTTGTGGCACAGTCAGTACAGGATAAATTTTCAGTTTTAGTAGAAAATGACTTTATTCAGTCAGCATCTAAAATGCTGAGAGTTTCTAAGGACTAAAAAGAGACATTCAGTGCCCTGAGTAGAGCTAAAACCTAATAATCTGACTACTTTAACGGTTAAGAAATCCTTGGAGAGAGAAGCCGTGAGAAGTGTGAACGTGAACTGGCACCCAAAGAGGCTGGGTTATGAGAGGGAACATAAATCCCCATATCCAAATTGTCCCCCAGGATGGCAAACCTGAAGACCTTGAACGAGAAGTTTGTCCCTAGCTTTGGGGAACAGTACTGACATCTTGACAACTGACTGATTCCGAGACTGAAAACCCTCTTGGAACTGATGTAAGCATGGGCTGTTATTAGTGATTTTATTTCTGCACAGAATCGTCTTTGAAGACATTGTAACACTATATTTAGAAGGCATGTGTGAGTAGCACCATTTTTCTAAGGTGAGAACTCAAGAATTCTCAACCTCAAAGGGCTGGATGAATCTAGAGACTGTAGAATGTATCAGGCACTAACAAACAGTGGCCCACAGACAGTGCATGTGGGAAGGCAGTCCCATCCCCTCTGGATTCTATGGTGCTCCTCCTCCAGGTCTTTGCTCTGCAGTCTTTGCTGAATGACATGCACAATGCACCTCTTCTCCTTTCTAAGAGAAATAATCCTGGGACCTCTTTTCAATGTACTGGGGCAAGGCTAAGCCCCATTGTGTTGTAATGGTATGGGCCATTTAGGTTATCATCAGGAAGAGCCCTTTAGGGGCATATGGGTATGGAGTGTTACGGTGTATGTGCCTCTGATCCATGTCCTTTCTGCAGCAGGGGTTCTGCACCTGAAGGCCTCCAGCTGATGCTGCTTTTCCAGATAATTTCATGCAGATTGCACTTCCCTTTCATGTCTTTTTATCCATACCAAGGCCACAGGGAAGTCTTGGGACCTCTTGCTCCTCATCTTCCTGAAGTTAGCTGTTCACAGCCACAGCAGAAGCAAGCTTTGCCAAGGAGCTGTTTGAAAGATTGCTTTGTACATTCACATCTGAGGGCAAAGTACTGAGTGGAGTCTACTAGCTCTGCATACCTTCAAAGAAATTAAACATCTGAGAATTTGCTCTTCTTCATGTTGGTTTTTAAAGTAATAAGTTTTCAACTTTTGTTTCTTTTGATCATAATTTATTTTCGTTTTTTGGAACAAGTTTATGCAAGCTTACACCCTATCCTGGGAGAAGTCTGCATTTTGTTTAAAGCTTTCCTCCAAAACATGTCTCTTTTTGCCCATCCTTTCTGAAGGGTGAGTTAGGCAGAGGGATCAAATATTCCCAGAATACTAGGGAAGGCTGTGAGAAAAATAAATACATGTACAGTTGTACCTTCCCAAGAAAAACTTCACACTGTGGGTTTAGTGCTCCCTTAGATAAAGATTATGTGTTTCTGTCTATTTCTACCTTACCCCGGTGTTAGAGTTCACTATCAAACAGTGAGACATTCCATTTCTACTGAGGGAACGTATCCTTAAAACCTGGGAATCTGATCATTCTAGCAGTGTCCATGAGCCTAAAATACAATAAGATGCTGCATTAAACTGTGTAGTGCTCTTTAAAACTTGTGTGCCAGGATAATTTATGGGAAAGATGTGCTTAACATTGCCCAACATTAACCAAAAGCACGAGTCTACAGGATAAGAGAGTAAAGAGCCTGACACCCTTGTTTCTCCAAGAGGTTTTGTTATGAATAACCAATCCAACGATGGAAACAAGAGCCAAAGAAGTGACAGCAAATAATTGTTAAGATTTTAAAAATCATTGAATATAGAATATCTGAAGTTTGAAGGGACCCATAAGTCAAAAAATTTTGAGTCAAATTTTGAGTCAAAAAATGTCTTTTGTCATGACTTTCACAGTAGAAACTGAGCAATTTGATGGTTCAGAGCTTCTCACCTCCCACCTTGCAATAAAAGTCCCCTTCAGCCTAATTTTTCAAATCCCTTGCTTTCTGTGATGTTGAGTTGCTCACCACTACATTTTACTGCACTTCAGTTTGAAGGATGGTGCATCAAAAATAAAAGACATTTGCAAGGAAAATTGCACAGATTAAAGCTTTAAGGATGCTTCAGAACTTGCAACATCTTTTACAACTATTAATAAAACTTCAAAATAGGAAGAAAAAACAACCACATTGAGCAGAATTACTTTTTTGCTGATATTAAGATAATACTGGAGTCTATGTGCTATCTGTGTAGGTTAATGTAGCAACATTTTTCACATGAAATCCAATCTAGGCAACTTGAATTGACTAGGAGAGACTTTCCATCACTGCTTTTTCCTTTGTATTAGTCTCAGTGACCAGTATTATCTTATTTTTTAAGCTTGGAAATTATTATGAGCAGGATAATGTGTGGGGAAGTATTCTCATTTGTTCAGTGGGTTTTTTTAACTGTGGGGACCCCATTATCGCTGACAAGAAGAGTGAAGATAAACCCCTGTTGATTGGAGAATACGCTTGTCTCAGTGGTTTTCAAGTATATCATGCAGTCATGTAAGAGGTTTCTATTATCTCAAAGAGTGCCAAATGGGGATTAAATCCTGACACTGAAAATCCTCAGGGAAATGGCTTCTACTGCAAAATAATGAGTCTGCTCATACTTGAATGTCTTCTGTCTCGACAGGGAAAAAGGCATTGGACAAATGAACTTCAGTCCACCATTTAGAGTCAGGTGATGGCTACCTTCCCAGTGTCAACCTGAACATATCAAGTGTGATATAAAAGAGACAAAGTTAGTGATCTAATAAACCTTGATACACCAGAGGATGCCAGGGAATGTGCTTTAGGAGCTTGGGCTCATATAGGCAGCCCATGGCTGGTTTGATGTTCTTGGTTCACTGACATAAGCAGTGGAAGTCCTGAGTCCAGACCTTTTAAGATGTTTGCTTCCTCCTCCACACAAAAGTTGGCTCATTCCTGTTGCTGTCCCTTCAGAGCAGGCAGAGAGCCCTGCAGAGTGCTGGGACTGCTGCACTCAAGAGGATGAGGTAACAGAATTGCTATTTTAATGACTGTTTGTAAAGGATTTACTGTACTGTTTACCATGCACAGTGGTTCATACTAAATACTATCCAGCACATCCTTTCCAGTCTTTAAATAACTGCTAATCCCACAATATGAATATGGTGTATAATACAATTCTCTAAATTCCCATTTTGGAAATAGTCAAGTTCATCAAAGGTTCAGTAGGACCAGTTCTGCACAAATGCAGAGACAGCTTTCCTCCTTTCATGCTTTGCCCTATAGACCACAGGAGGCAGTTCAGTGCAAGTGCAAATTAACCACATGGCAGCAGGTTAAGTGCAGGCAACCCACCCCTCACTTTCAAGCACCAGGAGACCTGGGACTGCCATCAGACATTGGAGCAAGTATGAGAAAAAAGTGCCATGGGACACTTACCTCTCCCTGCCAAGCTGGACAATTAACCTGGAGACTAGATACAGATTCCCTAATCTCTCTACCTGTTTCCTGTTCCCAAATATAGAATCAATGACCATCTATTTCCAGAAAATCAACCCCTTTCTGTTACCTGAAAATATCATGGTCTCGTGAGCCAGAGCCCTTGAAAGATAAATGCTCCTGACCATATATTTTCAGAAGGCAAATGGCAGGACAATGAACTCTAAATCTGTGGCATGTGACAGGTGCAGCTAAAGAAATTACATATATTTGGAAGAATTATAGAATGTCCTGAGCTGGAACAGACCCACAAGGATCATCAAAGTCCCACTCCTGGCTCTGCACAGAACCATCCCCAGGAATTATACCATATGCCTGAGAGCATTCTCCAAATGCTTCTTGAACTCTGGCAGGCTTGGTGCTGTAACCAGCTCCCTGAGAAGCTTGTTCCAGGGTTTGACCACCCTCTGGGTGAAGGACCTTTTCCTAACATCCAACCTAAACCTCCCCTGACTCAGCTTCATTCTGTTCTTTGAGTCCTGTCACTGGTCACCAGAGAGAAGAGATCAGTGCTTGTCCATCTGCTTCCTTTTGTGAGGGTACTGCAGATTTCAGTGAGGCTTCCCTTTAGTCTCCAAAGGAAAGCCTATGCCTAATACTGAACTCCAGACTTTACATTCCATGACCACTTTTATCTAGCTACAGGAAAGCAGAATAGAGAAAGCATAAAAACAAGTAAAGATCTGAAACTTGTAGGAAAAAACCCCCAAAACAAATCACTTGCATAATGATTAAAATGGAGACAGGCAAGCAATTCAATAGTTACAATCATAAATTTCACTGGGGAGGAACCCAAAGCAGGTAGTTTCACTAAAAACAAGTGTATACCAGTCCTAAGAGACGTAGCAGTGATCATACAACAATGATAAATGTAGTTCTGGCTACAAAGAAACTCTGGGATTTGCCATCAGAGGGAAACATCTGGTTAAAATGCAGAATAAGAAAAATAGGTGATAAAGCTGTAAGGGAAGGCACATAGAGACAAAAAGGGAAAGGGCAACTAAATTGAAAAGGCCTGTCTTACTGTCTCTAATAGATAAAAGTAACTGGTGGCTGCAAACTTGATTTGCGTACTGCCCAGGGCAATGAACCTCCTGAATGATGCCATAATAGGTATAAGAAAGATATAAATTATACCCCCTCCCCCCCAAAAAAAAAATCCAAACAACCCAAACCACAACCAAATGAAAAACAAAAAAATCTTGGGCAAGACCAATGATGTAAAAGTTAGGAAACATCAAATGAAGATGGCCCCTGCCACCCAGACAGGCCTTTTAAGTGAATTAATACAGAATTTATACTGTAGCATGTAATGATTCTTAGTGTCAAATCTCCTGAGCACCAACTTAACAAGCCTACCTGCAGTTCTTCCTTTCTTCTCACTGTTCATTTAGAGCACTGCATGAAGCAAATGTTTATATAATTGAAGGCTGTATCAGAAAGCACAAGGCTGTAAATTAATACTGTACAGACAGCATTAAATATGACATTTCCTACCACTGGAATGCTTGTCTTTGAAACCATAGCTTTCTTCTTTCTCACACTGATTAAGCCAGAGATTTAAATTCAGAAATCTAAATGGGAAATAAAAACCATTAGCATTTGAAACTAATGATAATATTTAGAGTCAGAGCACAGGTTTTGTACTAATTTTATACAACTAAGGTAGTAATTAGCAGCAGAAACCAGAAACTGTCCTGTGCCACTACATAAAGGTCAGCATTGGTGAGCTAGTGCAGTGCGATGGAGGCTCCCAACTATCAGGACCAGGGCTGTGGGAAGACTGGGGACAAGCTCCTTGCCTTCCAACAGAAGCTAAGAATGGGGCACAGTACACGTCCAAATCCCAGTATGTCTGTAACATGGACTCAGGATGCTGCCAAACACAGGAGACTGGGGCCACTGTAACACCTGGCATATTAGACACCATCGTGTGAAGTGTGTGCTGAAGAGGAACGTGAAGAACACTACTGCCAGTTAGCAGCCTTACTATCTGCAGCAATTAGAAAGATGAATTTTCAAGCTCTACTGACTCTGGAGGGCAGAAGACCTCGTGGTTATAGAACATGTTGTCAAGCTGGAATTGACTTCAGATGGAGTTTCAGCCTTAGCAGAGCCAGTAATTAGCACATTTCTGCCCAACTGTTGAGGTGCCCTGCATGAACAGAGAAAGCATTATTTTTGCAGCTGTCTGGAGGGAGGCAAGGTAGGACACTGATTTTGTAAAACTAAAGACTGAAAAACCTAGGACTTGAAAGCAAAATATTAAATAATTCCTTTACCTAATTTATTAAATTTCTGATTAGTTACTACTCATTCTGTCAATCTCCAAGCATAATATTATGCAGCTCACATTCAGAACTTTCTCCTCAAATTTCATCTCATTAGAAAGGACTTAGAACCCTAAAAAAACTTCCACTTTTTTTTTTTTTTTTTTTAGTTTTTTAAATTTGTGAAGTGTCTGAATCAGGCTGAAATATTTTTGTTTGCAGAAGTGACGTGAACTTAGGTATCTGGGAACTAAAGCACACAACACCGAATGACACTGTTGTTTTTCTACTTTGCCAAGGTGTGCTTTCAGATAAGACTCATATTTATGACTAAATGATTTGTCATCCATTCTGTATTGTAGTTTATCCATCAGTGAATACTTTATGTCATTCACTTCACTCCATACAAAAGAACTGCTATTTTAAAACTCTGTCATAAATGTCTTTTAGTGTATTGTAAAATACGTACAGTATTCAGTAACTGAAAAGTGGTTGTCTTCACCATTCCCAGCCTTAAAGAACTTAAACTTTTTTCCTAGGTGTCCATTTCTAACATACAAAGGATCTTTTAATAGTTGAAAAGTGGTCAAAGATTCCTTCTGGGTCAGCCTGAGCAGTATTGTTGTATAAAGTATACCTCAGCTGTTTGGGGCTGACACAGTGTAATATCCCCCATAATTCTGAAGAAAAGGATCAAAATGTTCATGTTGTAGGCTTTAAAATAAAATGATATTTTTTATCATGTATTGCTACATTAAGAAGAATATGAACTTGTTAACCAATAAAGCAAATATGTAGGTGTTGTACAGTGTACTCTTGTTATAGTTATTGCTGCCAGCAGGGAGTAATGATATGTTCTCAAAAGTTCAAACAATTTCACTGTAACTTACTTTTAAATATTCCTACAGCAATCTTCTTGCTTTCTGGAAAATAATCAAGGACATGATAGATTATTCTGTCTTCAGCTGCACAGCAGCTAACAACTGTGAGAAATATTTTGTTCCTTGTGTGGCTTGAAAAAAATCCCCATTTCCAACAAGCCTTTAATTGTTTTCTCAGCTGAATGAAGTTCTAGTATGTTTTTTGCAATACAGAATTCTTTCATTCTATCAAGACTTATCATTGTAACTACAGTGGAAGGTTGAAAACCAACAGTATTTAATTTGTTACCATAAATGGTTTGGATAAAATTTAATGGTACAATTTTGCTTCTTCGGAGGCAGCTAAGTCTAATTTTCTTCCATTTTTTCACAGTTCCATATCAGCAAAAGGTTTTGAGCATTCCATTTTTAGCAACCAGAATACAGTTCCTTTAATGAGTTGCCCTGCTTTCATTCTGCCACATATCTGACATTCATCCCTGAGTAACTTAGAAAATGACAGCAAGCTCCGAGCCACTATTGCTTTCTTTACTGATTCATGCTAATTGCATCCTGGAAAGAGCAAGAACCCTTTTGGTTTTAGGCTATGTCATAGCTTAACTAAGTGATTTTAGCACATCTGCAGCCATGATTCTCATAGAACCCAAAATTCCAGGTAAAGTACACAAATAATTGGCACACCTGAACTTAGATCATGAAGAGACTCTCTGCTTCCTGTAACTTGTAAAGCCAGTAAGTAATCATGATAAGTGTATGAAATTCATAGTTTTCTGATACCCAGAGAATCTGGGTATTTAAATCTGAATATTTAAGATAGCACCAGACATGGACTTCTAGGTAACAGTAACAGCCTGATCAAAAGCATGAGCAGATGTTTCTTAGAGATCTGATGATTATTTTCTGCACTATGGTCAGACCTCCTGATTGAAAAAAACCTACGTGTTTGGTGCTGCACTGTTACAGCCTGAGCGGATGAAAAGCTAGGATGTGTTAGGAGAGACATTTCCCACAGTAGAGACTGGCCATAAACAGAGGTGGTAGTAAATTTCTACAACACTTTACTCTGGCAAAAGAAAACAGTTCGGTGTATTATGAAACTTAATTTCAAATGGGTTGAATTAAATGAAACAAAATGAAAATTCAAATTCTTGACAAAAAACAATAAAAACAAGTAAACAAAAATGCATTTAAATTGTTTCCCAGCAGAAATTCAGGGAACAGTAAAACCAGAACTTTCTATGAAACCTGTATTTTTGCTCAAAAAATAATTTTACAGAAAAATCCCAAGCAGCCCTAGTTAAAGGTTTGCAAGCAACAGAGTTCGGCATCCTAAAAAGTGTCATTTTGCTAAAAACCAGATGAACCTGACAGTTTTGGTCTATCTAAACCCCCTTGAATTTGTTACATGGATCCGTTTGATCTGGTGGTGGCAGTGTGTACCTGTGGCTGAGAGGAAGCGCCGGAGGAATATTCTGAATTACAGAGGGAGAACCGAACATCGGGAAGGATTCCTGTCAGCCACCTGGAAGAGGTTACTAACAAACCTAATGGTCACTACGGTGATGGGAGCGGCTCTCGCACACTCAGCTGGAAAGACAGACAAATCTCCAGGAAGGAAAAGCCTCTGCTTTGGCAGCATATTTACAGCCCCACCGCACCTATTGCTTCTTGCCCTGCAAGGTCCCTTGGGAGAAGCCCGTTTCTCGTAAATGATTAAAACCGGGATAATGAACTCTGCCTGGGGAAAAAGCTGAAGGATAGTTAATGAGGTTATGTGGTTTTCCCCAGGATTATTAGGCACAGCCAGCCGTCAGCACAGAGGGCAGGTGCTGGGCTGCTATGCAGCTTCGGGTGTGAGCAGGGACCCACTGGCTAAATTAGCTGGGAGGAAATTTTTGTCTGGGTGTTTCGGTGGAGTTCGTTTGTCTCTGAAGCCACTCTCCTGGGGTGACTCTGAGCCTGAGTGAGCAGCCCTAAAGGTCAGGGGGCTGGCAAAATCCACAAGGAGGGGTTTTCTTCTCTTACTCTGAAAGGCGAATATGTTCTGTTCCCTCAGGATTTGAAAAAAATCAAACAGAAGGAAAACCAAAACACAGGCACAAAAGACTGTTCTGTACATGAAGGAGGAGTGGCTCTAGGGGTCAGGGAGGAGGGATTATGACCAAACCCATCCATTCTCTTCTTATCCCATCAGACCTTGTAATGCCTCTTCGGTGCCAGCCCGGGCTGCCCGCAGAGTCCCGCGTGTCCCTGCCTGCCAGGCAGGGACCGTCCCCGGGAGGGAGGGCAGCAGCCCTGGCCAAGACTCAGGGAAGTTCCACCAGCTCGGTGACAACACGTCATGTTGCTTTCAGACCCCACGACTTCAAGCTTGCGTTTAAAAATGAAAGCAAAAAGCAAACTCTCGAAGTCACGAATTCCTATTTTTCAGAAGTCCATGATTCAAGCCAGCAAAAGTGATGGGATTTGTGTGAGAGTCAAATATAGTTTAGAACTTTTCTCTTGTTTCTTAGCTTAAAGTTTTGCCTCTGCCAGTGCCACTACCCCTCCCTTTGTTTTCTGGTTTCCAGGACTGTAAAACACATTTGATTCCAGTGCATTTGCAAATTTATCGTCGCGACAGAGAATCTAGACAGCCACACAGATCTGGGTGTTTGTTTGTTCGTTTGTTGTTTTTATTTTTTTTCCTGAGATATAAACTGAAATTCTCTTGAATCTTTCGAGGAGCCTGCGCTCTAAGAAAAAAAGACCAAATTGTGTGAGCTGCAATAATATCACAAGAGCTGGCAGCCACAATATGTTCTAGCTGTTTTTTATCTCTTAAAATATGTGACTGGGGAAAAACTTGCCTGGAAGGTTAGATGAACATACCACAGGATCTCACCAGTTTTACATCCCTACTTGGGCACTACTATTGATCCTGCAATTATATTACAGTCCTACCTGTGGCTCTTTAAAACCCTGTAGTTCTCCACAGGTAGGTGTGCCAAATGGTTCATGGCATACGAGATTTCCATGTAAAAAACTGTCTGTTTTGAGCTACTCAGTAATACATGGAACATAGCTTATGGCATGACCCAAAATTTGATCCATATTCTAAAAACAGATTTTCCTTTTTATTTACTACATGGTATCATAGTGCTGGACCCTAAACAGTCACATAAAACTTTGTTAGGTAAAGATCTACGCCTGACTAACAGGTAGATAGTGATACTCCAATCTTGCCTACAGGAAGCCACCAAAATCTAGTTAAACATTTTTTTTCAACTCTTTACATGGTTAATGTGAAATTTATATGCACAACAAATATATTTTTCCACATGGCTTTTTGCAAGTTCAGACTCTTCAGCATCTGAGAGGAGGAAATGCTGTATCTGTCCATGCCTATTCTGTCATCTGTTTCATGTTAAAAACAATGCATTTTCTTTTCCTTCCTAGATATTTATTCACTTAATTGGATTCACGAAGTGGAGTCCTGCACAAGTTGTGAGGAGTTGGAAGTGCTGATCTGATTAAATGCTCACTGTGTGCCTTGGAAAATTTTATCTTATATGAGTTCATAGTAATAAAGCCATTTCTAAATAGAACAACTTTTAGAAAGCAGAACACATCAATTAACCTGGAACTTAGGGAAATTACTTATTACAAAGAAGAAAACCAATGAGTGTCTGAATTGTGACTGTCAGGGCACATTTCCTTTTGTAGCTGTCACCACAAAAATTATTCAGTGTTGTTGAGGGGACACCAAGAGTGAGTGTATTTATGTAAACAGGAAGAAAGTGTTGAAGAAAGAAAGGCCCAAAATTCAGGTTTTAACAGTAGGGTGTAGCAGAGGCAAGATGAACACAGAACTTGTTGATCTAAGCAACAGAGGCCACCATGTACTGCTGCAGACTCCTGGGGATCTGCACTCATTTCCATGTTACCCATATTCTCTGCAATCAGGGCAGCAGCTGACTAAATGCATTTAAATATATGCAAATGTGGAAGATCTCTGAAAGGATGCATTAAGCCCAAGTTTATGCTACATAACTCAAGCTGGAACCTGGTAAGACTGCCTCCTTGCAAAAATATGTTGTTTTAACAAATAAGCATGTACTGGTCACTGGTACATTTCAGACAGTGTCAGGATACATATTAGCTGGTTTAGAAAAATTGGCAAATTTAAGAGTTTAAAATATCTTGAAATAATTCTGTGTCCTAATGGAATAGCAGGAATATTCTTTGCCATGCTCTACAAGCAAGAAAGTTAATCAAAGTTTTCACTTTCAAGTAATTACATAAAATGTAATTTATTTAAAATCAAAATTGAAAAGACAAGTAAACAAAAAGTAATTTTTCTTCCATTTGATTTCCCTCTACTCTGGTTTGTATCTCTGGAGTTTTCTATATATCTGTAAGCCCGTGTACAGATATTCTTAAGGGAAATTCAGCAACTGTATTTTTCAGTTCATACTTTGCCTTAATAGAAATTACCTTTTCATATAAATAAGTCTTAAGAAATACAGAACTAGAACTAGGTAGTATTACTGTGTTGATTGCCTTAGCCTTCAGCTCACAAATCCATTTTATCTGAATGAAAGGTCGTTCACTTCACACAGTATTTCCTTACTTACTGTTTTTAATTATTTGCTGTTAAACACAACCCCCCAAAGATTCACCTGAAAACACAGACTGTCTCCAAAACAACAGCTAAACTTGTGGTTGACCATTTTATCAGGTTAGCACAGATTTACTGCCCCTCTGGGGCAGGTAGAATACCTGGTGATACTTTGGCTGGACTTTGCTTATCCTTAAAAAAAGAAACACCCCATGTGTGGCCTATGCTGGCAGTTGTGGGAAGACTGCAAGATTCATGGGAGAGGTGTTTTTCATGGCAGCAGAATTTCTGGGCAGGTCTGTTGCCTTTTGAGCAGTTTAGAAACCACGTGAGGCAAAAGAAAACCTTTCTTCCTTAAATAGTGGAGAGACTTTTTAGAACTGTAATACTGACCAAAATCATAGTTTGTTATCCTTTGTGCGAGTTAGGTAAAAAAGGGAGGTGCTGGAGGAAAAGGAGGTTTTGCTTTAATTCCTTATTATTTCTTTTTAATTTTAATTCTGTCAGTAATAAACATCTTCATATTCTTTGAAGTTTTAAGCCTGCTTTGCATTTCTCCAAATCCCTTATCTCACAGAAGGTAAGAAATGCGAACAAAACCACTACAGATATGTATGCCAAGGCTTCTTCCAAGCTATGCATGTCCTCTTTTGATCTTAGGCTTGCTAGCCTTCAGCCTTTTTTCCTCCAGCAGCCACCATCAGAACTCATCCTGGGGTGAAGCACGTGTTCCTTCCTCTGGAGGTAGTGAGAACAGTTGACCAGACTTAGATCTGCCTGCTGCGAGGTTTGGAACCAGCCTATTTACCCTGAACAACCAGGGAAGATCATTCAAAAGCAGCATGATTTGAGGAGTCAGATACTTCTTTCTCCTGAATGTCACAGTGGAACAATGGACGTGTTTTATCATGAAACCAAAGTGGAAGTCTGAGCCTGACTCTGAACATGAATCCAGCAGCATTTGAGGTAACATATCTATGGGTGATTTCATCAGGCCAGACAATCAAAAGGACCTGAACCTATTACTGTTCATAATACTATCCTCATTATGTTTGTGTCATTAACTACCTAGCTTCAGAAAGACTTGGAGGAAAGAATATTTAGATGATTTTCTAGGCTGTAGAGTTCTCGTGAATGGATGAGAAAACTTGTCTGGCATGCCTGCTAAAACTTTGCTGGCTTCAACACTTCCTGGGACAGTGGAAGATCTGACTGTATGAGTTCAGGCTGGCACAGGAAATGTCCTTTCATTATTGTAAGGTTAAGATTTATTTGCTTTCTAGAATTTCACCATTATTCATTTTCACTCATCAGTGAAGATATGCACGCAATAAATTAAAGTTTTTCTTGCCAGTTATACATAATTCATAGGCATGTAGTGGCTCTGAGTGTTCTCTTATTTATAAATATATTGTCTATAGTGAAGTTACTCCAGGTTTGAAGTGGTATAAAAAAGAGACCTAATATATAAACTTATATATTATTTATTAGCACATCATCAGGAGTTATTGCTTTAGCTTGCTTCGTGTCAATAACAATACTATTTTGTGACTTAGAAAAGTAATAATCTTTTTGCTTTCATTTCCTTTGACAAGAAAAGCAAAATTATTTCAGTGCCGCTTCACATGACTAATACCTTCAGAAACACAAAGCAATGCAGTAATCATTTGGGATGAGGAGATAACGCAGAAAAGAAAACATACATTCCGCAGATAAATGTGATATATAGATTACATGCACAGAGAATAAGGAAAAGACAAAAAGAAAGACATAAAAAAAGCTAATAATAATAGTGTTTCTGTGTAACGTTCTTCCAAATTAAATTCCTCTGATCTGGTGTCTCTCATGAATCATTGCATCAGAAACTACCACAGCTAAAACAAGATTCCTTTGCTATCCTCAGTGTGAATTAAAACAGTAACTTGGCCTTTTATTCCTGAGCTCTACCATCAGCATTTGTCAAAGAAAAATAAAGATTTAAATGTGAGAAGACATCCCCGTGATTTCCAAATAGTATTTAAATTCTGCTTTGGACAAATTCAATATTGAAAATATATCCTCCAAAAGCAGTAATTCCAATCCATTTTATGTGAACTAAAATCATTCACTTAATTTAGCCTGATAACAGTTAGAAATTGAAATGCTGACTGTTATCTAATTAAGTGTCCAAAACTGGACTCTGAAATTCTTTGTTTTTGACTTAGACTGAACTATGTGTCTTGCATATATGTACTCCATGGAGTGTAGGTATTGAGTTTACTGAAACATGTCCTGCATCCTGCTGTTTCTAGGATGTTTCTAGGCCTGCCTGGTCTCAGAAATTCACCCTGAGTGACATATCGTGACATTAAGACATTTTATGTATGTAAACCTATTTGGTTAAAATCACAGCAGAGTATAGATTTCACCAAACAATGCAGTGTTTTACCGTTGTAAAGCATAAAGACATTGAGACACTCGTAAATATTCTTGGCTCAACTGCTTAATCTTATTACCAGAAATGGAATTTGTTGGATTTTTAGAAAGAAAAAACCACAAAGTAAGAGTACTTTCCTTTGGCTTTAAATTTCAGAGCACATTACTTAAATTGTACTTTTCTACAAATATTAAAAGAAAGTTATTGAGTTTATACTGCCTTGACTCATTTTGTGTTTCTGTCCCTGGAGTGCATCTTGCAGTTTGCAGGCTTGATTCTCAGTGAATTGAAAGTACTGGAAAACCTCTGTTCATTCTGAAGGCATTTGGGTCAGGCTCTGCATTCCTGATGGATCAGGGTTTGGAAGCTTCCCTATTATCTCAGGGGTCATTCACCGGAACCTTCATCTCTGGTTTTGGTGCAGAGTCAGAAAACTTTATCAAATAAGACTCCTGTATGGAATAAATCTTTATTTCTTTTCAGGGATACGTGATAAGGCAGGCATGCACCAGGGAGCTTTGGATACTGCACTGACAGACAAATACTCGTCTCTCTTCAATTATGTTATACCTGTGTTAATTACACAGCAAATATGAATGACTAAAAAAACCTGTGGTATTGAGTTGGCTGTAGAGACTTATTGAATGACATGTTTTTCAATTGCCAAAAAATTAGGTTGCCAGTTTACAGCTGTCATTCTTCTCAAACAGATCTGATGAAAGGACAGAAAACTGTTTCAGCACACCTCACATCAGCACAGAAGGCACAGTCGGAGATCGATCCCACAGTGAAAATAATCAGAGGTAGAAAACCCACAGTAATTTAAAATGATGGAATGTGAAAGTTTCTCACTGCTCTTCCATTAAGGCAACAGGGTGAACTGGTAAGATGAGGTGTCAGAAGGTAAAAATATATTTTTTTCTTACTAGGTTGCAGCCAGCATAGAACACTGTGCTGCCTAGGAGGTATTCTGAAATCATCTTGATTTACCGATATGCATTAGTGAACATGCAAATTGCTTTGTTTTGGATGTTAGCCTGTTAGTGAAAATAAATGTAGCCTGGTAAATAAGAAAAAGCCAGTACAGATAAGATCATTTATGTGACCACTAAGCTGTTGTATTGAACAAATACAGATCCAGTCTAAAACTGGATCCAGTCTAAACAGATCCAGTGTTAACCTTTGGTTTGTTTCAGCTAAACAGTTTGAAGGCATACTAGAAAAATGTAACTAAAAGTTTCCATTATGCCAATTATGTGAAGAATTTATGCTGTGAGGACCACCAAGCTCTTGGCTGATTCTGGCTCACAGTGTTTGTAGCTAATCAGATGTACCTGAGCTCAGCTCAGATGGTTTGGCTCAGATTTCTTTAAACAGATGTGAAGCAACCAGCTCTAATGGGAGTGCAGGAGATCACCACGCTGCAGTTTTCATCCAGCTATGATACTGGTCTACGCCTCAAAAGAACTACGTGACATCTTTGATAGTGTTACATCATTCTCCATGATGTCATGAAAAAACCATTGACTGACCAGACACTGTTTGATGAATGTCACTTTCTGTCAAACTTCTGCCTTTTTTTTTCCTCTGAGAGGAGAGGAAACAACAATTCAAAGAGCTAGTGCTGCCCTCAGTCCAGTGCCCTCTCCTCTCCTTGAGTGTGGCTTAGCTAAGCTGTTGCTGTTAAGTACCTGCTGGCAAGGGGAGGGGTCTGCAGGCATGACTCCCTATAAGCACCAGAAATTCTAAGGAAATTGAAAACTGGCCTCTGTCCCTGCTAGCTTTGGAGCTCAGACTATTTTGAATTGTTACTTTTCATAATGGAAATATAATACATGATTTCCTTTTTACTCTAGAGAGTAAATGAAGTGTTATATTTAATAGTGCTAATAGTGTGGGTTATTAAAAAAATAAAGGAAAAAAAAAGAATGGAAGAGATTTTGCCTGTAGTTTGCCATGTTTCACCAAGATAGAAAAAAAAAGTGAAATAATTTGTTATGCACAGTGATCCTTACCTACCAAAGGCACAAGACTCTTCAATGAAACTTCTGCTGTATTTGCAAAGTGGTGAATAAAAGGCAAAAAATGCCATTCATAATTTATATTTTGCTGTTGGCAACAGATGGGATGAGAGAAATGAGATGACTATGTTGTATTTAAAATTAGCATTAGTCTCAAATAAGGTTCTTA
Organism: Gymnorhina tibicen; assembly: GCA_013399875.1. NCBI lineage: Eukaryota > Metazoa > Chordata > Aves > Passeriformes > Artamidae > Gymnorhina > Gymnorhina tibicen. Next base: position 4,104,222 of record VXAZ01004522.1, read on the forward strand.
CTTTTGTGATCAGTGTGCTTACATTCACATCAAATATATAACCTGCTGGTGTCAATCAACACACATTTTTATATTCATTTATCTTATCTATGATATGTGATAGTCCAAAAAAGTTCTTATTAACCTTAATACACTCTTAATCTCAACACTCAATTAACAAATTCTGTTATAATCAAGACTTTTCCTTTTGAAGCATTTGTTATTGTCCTTTTTTAGTAACATATTTACAGGAGCTGAAAATACCGCATTTAACACAGAGATGCATTAAAGATTTTGGGGCTGTTTAATAAGATTTTTTTCTTAGTAAGTAGTTCTGAATAGATTCACTTTACTTAAAATTTTCTGTGTGTGTGGTGGATCACCTACTTGTGGCCATGGCATCCTTTCCCAGAAGTGGAATCCAGTCAAGCGGCCTTAATTTTGATGACTGCTAACTGCAGTTTCAAGATCACTTGGCAAAACTAAAACTTGTAATGAGTAATGAGAGTGAATGTCCTTTATGAGCTCAAAGCCTAGCTGCATTCATAAAGTGGCATTTACCTGCCCACTGGCAGTGCTGTATCCCTTTACGACTTGAAGGGGTTTAGCTTTGCTACTCAGTTTTTCAACCCTTCTGGTACCACCAATATTCTGTGTATCCAGGTGACACAGGTGACCTCACCTCCGGATATTATTTACTGAATAAAATCCATGCACGCACAATCTGAAGATGGGGTGGAACACCGATAAATACTGGGAATTTTAATTTTAAAATTCCCCGTTAGACCATATTATCAGATCACTGAAGAAATTACTTAGCAGCAACAACAGCGAGACCCTCAGTGAAAATCACTGCAGTGCTTGTTTTTGTTTCACAGCGGCAGTTTTTCTCTTTTATCCTCCTTGTTGCTGTGATCAACAGAGGGCAGTTGGGCTCCTTTCTATTTTCAGTTTCAATTAAAATTTCAAAATTGTTTTTGATTGAACTTTTGAACACACCGAGATGTGAAGGCGCCCCCGCTGTCGCTAAAATGGTCTGGAACGTGCTTTCTGGGCATGAACATTTCAAAAAGAAGATGCTGGTTGCAAGCAGCTCCACCTCCACTCTCTTCTCCAACATGCTTGTTAAAGTCTCAGGAGGGCCCATTACTTTTATTTTTTTCTCCTAAGTAAAGTCCAAATGGAGCGCTTTGATTTAACGTCACTAACAAAAAAACCCATTCAAACAACCAACAGTTTAGGTACAAGCTATTGAATGAAGCAAAAATAACAATCCCAACAAGCTGTGGGAGGACAGGGCTTCAAAGGGAGAAAGCTCAACTGTCTAGCTGTAAGGAAGTGTTTTTTGAGGATGGAATGAAACACATGTAATGCAAATTTAAGCACCTTCCTGACAGCTCTACTTCGTGTTGGGAATAGGCAGATAGAGTCCTTGGGAATTCAGCTTTCCTCCCAAGTTAAACAGAGTTGTTTTTCTTACAGAGAAGATTTTGGGCTCCTAATTTACTGCAGTTGGGGATATAACATGTGGCCTCCATCATGCTGAGTTAGGTCTTTCTCAAGTCTCTTCCTCTTTAAGACAGTATATGGCCATGTATACATAATATTGATTGTGAACACAAACATCTGACTGGTACTTTTCAATTTTATTGTGTAATTGTTTCTGTGGATTTGTGTATAAATGCCTTCATAAAATGCTATAAAAAATAAAGAAAGGAGCAACCACCCAGGGCTATGACATCACTTCATGAGTGTCAGTCACAGACTAAGAGGACCATCATGTTATGGTGCCACGACGAAAAATCTTTGGGTGATTCCTGAAAATCGTAAAATTCCACCACATTATAATGCTTCTTATCTTAGTATATATGATCAACACACTGTTCATGTCTCTTACTGATTTGGGGACTTAATGTGTATAAGAAATACTAGAACAAACTTCAGGAAGCTGGGATTCAAAATAGTGGGGAAAGACAGACCAAAACTAGTTAAAAAGCAGAAAAAACATTGCAAAATTGGGAACTGCTAAAATGGAATGAACAGAATTTAACACATTTTCGAAAACATTCAACTCAGGAGATTAAACCAACTTCCTGAAGATGTCTAATACCTCCAGTTCCTATTAGAGTAAATCAGAGTATGATTTTAGCACATCTGAAAGTTGTCATTAAATTAAGTAATTAATATAAAACTAAGATTTTCATAGTGACAGTAAATAATTGGGTAACCAATGAGGCAGTTTTTACAACTGACGAAGTGAAGAGATGAAGAGCTCTGCTTAAAAGGCTGGCTGGTAATGACCACAACCAGCAGGCAACTGAAACCGCCTAAGAGCAAGAAAGGAGACCATGTTCTTCCCTCATCTATTCTCCTGAAGGAGAAGAAAACTGTCTTTAACCCAGATTTAAAAAACAAAATTATATCAGACAAATATTTCCAACTCATCCTTTTTTTGGTGTTTTCTCCAGTGTGGTTACAATGATGACATGTTTTATGCCGGTATGAGGTGGATGCCTCTGTACCATTCCATCTGCACAGTGCTGACGATAAAGGCACTTGAATGTCATCTTACAGATGATATGGAAATGCTCAAAATGTAAAGGAATGGTACCTGAGGGAAAGCAGGGGAAGTGAAAGTCTTGCCAAAGGCTAGCAAAAGCTCAGGCAGTTGTGAGATAGGAGTGAGGTGATACCAGACAAAATCGACCAAGAGTCTCCAAGAACTTCTCTTGGTGGCAGAAATCTCAGAGTCATGCCTAAATTGTTGGTTTTGCCATGTTTCCAAAGGGAACCAAAGAGCTAGCACTTCAATGATAGTGAAACGTAGTGGGTGTTTCCCTTTTAGCAACCAGGGGTACCAAAGTGTTGTTTTGTTTGGGGTTTGTTTTTTCTTTTTCTGCAAGTGATCCAGCAGCTTCAGAGCACCAGAGACTCAAACACCACTGAGCGTGTGTTGCTGGGAAACAACACACCACATCTCATTGCAGGCAGACAAACAGACAGACAGGGATAGATCTACAGAATGAAAAGCTGAACCTGCAGTGCCAGCAATAAAGTGCAAAAACTCCCTACCCTGCTGAATGCAGGGATGGTCACATAAATGCAGTTGCTGCAGGATTTAAGAAAAATATTCTATGAAATGTGCATCACACCATATCAGCTACCCAGGAAGCAACAAAACTATGCTTTTGTAGCTCATTTAGCGTTCTACAGCTAAATGAGAATATTTACACTCATTCTACAAGCAAGAACAAAATAATGTTCAAGAGCTAGTGAAAAGATTAAAAGAATGAGGTATAGAAGACATTAATGCTAATTTCAAACGTATTATTTTAGTTTCAGTAAACTAACAGCGTATGCACAGAGCTGTTAAAGTTATACTTTATAGTGAGATGATTCTCCTGATGGCATCTTATTTAAATAGACGTATCTGTTCTGAGTGACTTTATTCAGGTTATCACTCTCACAGACTTAAAAGTGAAAGCCATTGTTTTATTATAATCTTTTTCTACAGAGCTTGCTTTGCAAAATGTGCTTTTCCCACTTTTATAACCCTAAAGGCCTCACTTAATGTCCTCAGATGAAGCACTAGGTGTTACTCACAGAGGTCTTTTTCTTCTAAATTTATTCAAACAGAAAATCCTGCGTCCTCATGCCTTCCACCAAAGATTTTGAAAGTAATTAAAAGACTTTCAAAAACAAATGGTCAGCCCATTACTGGGACTCTGAGGGAAGCTTGTGGGGAGATAGATAGTTGAATCTACCCCATGGTGTGCACACGTTATAATTTAGTTCAGCCCTGTGCAAGCATTTCCCTTTTTGTTGAGTACAGAGCTGGAAAATACTACCTGCACCTTACCCCCTGACTGCCATTTCTATGACATAAACACATAATCTGAAAGGGTCCATAAAACATTCAGCCAGCTTGTCTTTGCACAGCAGAAGTTACAAATATTTCCTAATGAACTAAGCTATGTGCCTTTGTTTGCATGTATGTATCGAGTCCCTCCTAGCCTGAATGTTTGCTTTGGTGTTTCAGTAAGTGTGTCAAGAGTTCAAAAATAATGTAAAGTAACAAAAAGGAAGAATTTTTCACTGTGTGAAGAGCTGCCTGGCTTTCCAGTTCTCAGGAACCAAAAAGAGATTCAGAAAAATTTCTTTCAGATTAAGGATGCAGCAGTTCCTCAGAGGAGTTTCAAATCTAGTTGTTTGATTTGTAGCCTCTGCATTATATTAGGAAAACCTGACACCCTTAATTCAAGAATTCTTTTTGAGAACAGAGACTAATGAACAGAATTTCCAGTCTTAACCCAGAAATAAAACCCCAAATGGTTAATTTAAATTTAATCAGTGTCAAAAGAAAAAAATCCCAAGAGCCAAATCTGGCTGAATTTTACAGTGCTTACCACAACTCTGGTTTTGCAATAAGTCTCACGTTCTCATTTAGTGCTGATGGCAGTCCGGACTGAGACCAGAGTCACCTGCCCACAAATGGTTCCTGTTCAATGACAGAGCTGACATGGTTTAAAGCCATTGATATTGCACCATACCTTCTTTCAGGAAGAAATAAATCCAAAAACCTGTCTGGTTTCCTTTGATTTGCTGCTTATGACAACTTAGACTCCCACAGGAGCTGCTACTGCTATTATGTTTTATACTAGCTAATAATTTAAATACATTTTAAAATATTTTTATAAATATGCTAATTGGGCTGGTTTCTGATCTGCAGTGCCGCATCTGGTTCAGATTTCAAAACAGTTCACGGAGAGCGGATCTCTCTGCTTGCACTGCGTGCTTTGGTCACATGTGGGGGTTTTTTTCTTAATGACCTGTCAACAATCTGTCAAACACTGATACAAGTTAGAGAGGGGAGACAATGAAGGGTTGGTATAAAGCACTAGAATCAGCCCTGTAAAATGGACTCTCACAGCTCCCACATATGTGACTTTATCTTTCTCAGGGTGTAGTTCCGCTGCAGTCACCCCATCAGTCCTCCAGGTAGGAGCTATTCCCATGATTGGGGCGTCCAGGGATTTGGCCCAGTATGAAAACAAAAATCCATTGTTTTTGTGTGTTGCCATCTTCCATGTTTGTAACATTTTTATGTTTCTTTATTCATATTTTTGCCAAGAGTGTTTGTGCTTCCCATGCGGGAGGGTTGGGATGATAACATGAGGGTGGCTACCCCCCAGCAGCATTTACATCAAGTGCTTCACCAAGGCTCCTGCTTCAAAAAACGTTCTTCACAACAGATAAGCCAGTGTCAGCAGCAATATCAATATTTACCAGCAGGAGATTAGATCTAGTGTCAAAAGCTATAGTAGGTTTTTCTGAGAAGCATCTGAGCTCCCTTGTGCAGCCATCCAGGCTCCACGGTGCATGTCAAGCTCTTATTAGGGGCCTGATACCCCTAACTAGATCGACAGCCAGCAAGCAAATAAAGCAGGCCTGGATCCTCATGGACTACTGACTCAGTACAGGAGAATATTAACTTCTGTGAATGCTTAAGACCCTGACAGCTGTCATCTACGTTTCCTCCAGGGATACAGCAGCCCAGAGGCTGAGAAATTCAGTGTTTATGTGACATAACCCAATGCCAGTATTACCACCTTCTTGTCCTGCACACAAGTTTTGGAGCAAATGGTTTTCTGCTTCTGTCACTGAGAGCAGAAAATGCATTTCCCCATCTGTACGGACTCAAACACCTAGTCTAAATGCTTTTTTTGGAGGGAAAAATCCAACTAACCCATGGAGCAGTTCCTAGCTGAAGTAATTGGGTATTACTGGAATGGCTGTTGCCAAGTATTTTGGTAATACTCACCTGAGAGTAACATAAACATACAATGCTGTACAACTGCCCTCTTTTTATAGTACAATGTAGATATATGTTTATGTATTTTTTCACTTGCATAAGCTGTAATCTTAGAGGAATGAACTGCATTACGTTTCATTTAGCTTTCTAATGAGCAGCTCTGACCTTTATCACAAACCCCCTTCCCACCACCAAATTCCATGTTAATAAAGAGCCGATGTGAATTTGAAAAAGGATCCAATTCCCTAAAGGTTGTTAAATAGCATGTTCTAGCACTCACTGACTGATCTCCACAGGATAATTAATTCACAGATGAGAAATGTGTCTGCAGTTCATTTTTTGTGGACTGGGATTAAAAAAATGTACTACAACTAACCTTCAAGACAGTCAGTTTTGTGGAATGATTCACAGAGGAAAAACTTTGTTCTAACTAACTAACAATATTCCCAGTATGTGATCACACATTTTAATCAGTGCCTGATTTCAAATCGCTTTGTCACACTCTACCAGTGACGCATTACAAATGTGCAGGACTGACCCACCGGGCTGAAACAATGTCAGTCCTTTGCAACTAGCAGAGGGTATAAAAACATCAAACATATGCTCAACAACTTCCTGTGGTACAGTTTGAAGAAAGCTCTGCTCATGTACATGCGGTAGATTTAAGCACTGATACTGCACTGACACGGTAGCAAGCACGGGATGGGAGTTCCGTTTTATAGAAGCTTCTGCTGCTAAAAGATGAGCTGTCAGTGAAACAAACGTGTCACCAGAAGTTGCAGTTGGTGCTTTATTCACAAGTGACAGAACAATAAGCCTGCCATACAGACTTTGCCCAATGAGCATTTGAAAGCGTCTCTCTCCATCTTACACGCTATGGCAAAAACAACACAACAGTGGGGTTATTATGTTTTTGACACATTTCATAAATACCTGTATCACCTCCATGTTCTGGAGGGCTATTTTATTGTATCTTCATGCAGTCTACAGTTGAGTTATTTTAGAAACTTCTTGCTTATAGCTATTTTAACCTCATCTTGGCACAATAGAAAATGATGAAGTAATTCAATGTATTTGTTCTTGCATAGGATGAACATTTCCCATTGGTATGCACTCACTGCATGCAGTAAGTTCAAGGGAAATAGCTTATAAGCCTCCCAAAAGGTGACAGAGTAATGGGAAGGAACTGAACTCCAGAAAATGCAATATTAAAAAACAAATTATAAAATTTGGAGCAGCATCCTATGACCAAAGAATAGTAACTGTATCATTTTTATGTCAAAAAAAACTCCTCAAAAACCAACAAAGGTATGAGACACTAAGTCTGCTACTGAGATATCTGTAGCATATAAAGCTTTTAAAAATATTTTGAAATAAATTATTATGGAAGAAATGGAAGCAAAATAAAATAAAAAAGGTAAAAAGATAAATTATAATTCTAAATTAATCAAAAAGCTTTCATTATATAAATCCCTGATTTATAGTATATCTTATTTATCTTCAAAAAAATAGCTGATGTGATATTTTGTGAAAAATTATTACCAAAGGCATAAGCTGTGTAGGCAGAGGTCTCAAGGGGAAGACACAACAGGTAGCATGAAGATATATTGTAAGAAAGTTACAGGAACCCCTCTTATATCCTTTACTGGCCTTCACAAAACCAGGTGAATTTGCTTACTAATTTGTCTATAATTATAATATAAATATATAATTTGATGACCCCACTTGAAAGTCACTGGCAAAAAGAAAATCAGTATACCATATAAAAAGCTCTAAGTGGCTTTAAAGACTAACGCAAAGAAAATCCCACTGTAAAAAGTGCAAGCTGAAGCACTGGAAATCTTATAAAAGCTGCTAAGGGCTACAGGCCCTCCAAAGAAACAAACTGGACCACAGGGGATGTGTTTGTGTTCCAGCTGGTCAGCATGATGAGGAAATGGCTGCTATGACGAAACAAAAAAGCTTCTTATGTGGAGTATTTCCAGCAAAGAAAGACAATATTATTGTCATTCTTTAGGGCATTATCTTGCTAGAGACAATGTGGGATGCTGCTTCCCCCATTCAAGAAAGATGAACTCATGGTATCAAAGGAGCAGATGAGAAAACATGTCCAGGAGAACAGCGAGTATATTTTATGAGAGATTTGAAAAAGTGGGTTTCATTCTAGCCAAATGAAAGCTGAGAGAATGTGATTGCATTCTATAAATTCACAGGGAGGGTAAACACTAGGGAAGAGCTGTTTAAACTAAAAGGCAATGTTGGCATAAGAACAAAGGGGTATGAGCTGGCCATGAATAACTTTAAGATGGAAATTAAAGGAAGGTTGGTAACCACAAGAACACTGAAGTTCTCAACCAGCCTCCCAGTCTGGCCAGGAGAAATAATAAGTTGTTTTAAGATGGTGATCAATGCATTTATGAGAAGAGCTATGCAATATGGAGGGGGAACCTAAGTCACCCAGGAAACTTCTTTTGTCCCACATTTCTATTCCTTAGGGGTCAATGTGTGGAAAAGAAGAGCTCTTTTTTCTTTTCATGGCCTATAAAACAGCGGTTTAAATAATGGTAGGGGAAAAGTTACTGAGTTGCTACTACAACAGCTTCTGAGCTGTAATTTGAACAATGATTGTACTAAATAAGCTATTAAGTCAAAAAGATGAATTGAATTGCAGAGTACTATTTTCTGGAAAAATCTCCTCTGGCTGTTGCTGAATCATTAGAACACACAATAAGGGAACGTGACTTGCTCAAAGTGTCAGTGCAGTTGCACGTGTTAGTTTAGATTTACGGGGAATATGTGTCTATGTGAAAATGATTTTACACTGTAGAAAACAGAAGCAGCAGCCCTTGCAACAATCTTATTCTTAGCTATCAGTTTGTGTACCTTTACTGCATGGAAAGAAATACAACAGTTTAATTAAATTTCTTAAGGTCAGTGAAATGCCATTGTTTTGACAATCAGCTGTGATCACATAAACCTTGGGGTCCAGATGGCTGGCTGTTTAATGGCAACACTGCACTGACAAATTCACCAATTAGATAGACATTAATATTACATCCTTTCAGATTCTGAGCACAGCCTGACCTCGCCAAAGTGGGCTGGTGTCTTGCTTAATCCCTTGTGCATGCTCGCAGAATGTTATCGTGCTGCTATAGTGGGTTCATCCATCAAAACCGCCCTGGCTTCTCAGCATGCTGAACGTTATTGAGTTTGTAAAAACAGATGTCATAACACACTGCTGGCAGAGTTGTGCTCTCTCGAGGGACAGCGAAAGAAACCACCCCCTCCACACACACATGCACACACTCACGGACACACATGCTGGGGGCACTGGTGTGCTGTGTGAATTCTCCCCTGGTTACTCTGGCCCTGACACGGAAGGGAAGACCCCTGATTTATGGGTGTTCAGAGGCCTGCATGTCTTGGTGCAGATAACTGCCCTTCTTGCCAGAGAGGCTGTGTTCCTTACATCAAATTTGCTCTTTTTTCTTTAGTGGCTCAAGATATACCATGTTGAGAATCCAGAATTACAACCTACGTTAAACTGCAGTGGTGTTGTCTTGCATGGAGCAATTCCTCTGCATTACAATGAGTTCCTGGGGACCGAACCCATTTTCCCCTTCACCAGCACCACGGCCAGCTGTGCCTCTGGAAATGAAGGAATGAAAAGATCTGATGGTTTGACTGAGAGGAAGAGGTAATGACACCTGCCGATGCTGACTTGTTTCAAATAACACCCCACTCCCCCCTTTTTTTTTTAAATTCAAGACAAAAAAGTCTGCTGTTTTTAATTAGATGTCATTATTCTCCACTGTCTTCCCCTGGGCAGTGGTGGCAGTGATAATACACCTACAGCAGCACTTACAGCCTTTTCTTGTACGAAAGCAACCTCAAGCCAGAAAGAGCAGTTACCCTAATGCAGCTTTCCACCAGGCCATCTCTCATTTCTGTGCTTGTCCTGTGAAATAATCTTTTCCAGTTTCCCACCTGGAATACCTGTCCAGGGTACAAAAGATATGGACAGTAAGACAGTGATGCAGTGTGTGTAGGTACTACCACCTCCTCAGTTATATGATGATTACTCTTTGAAATCTTTCCTTTGAGAATGTGCTATTCTATCCTATTTTCTGCAGTTAAAATGAAGGATGCCATTGGATTTGGTAGCTTCTCAGAACTAAGTTTCTCAGAATATGATGTTAAGAGGCCCATCATTTGCATTTTTTTAAAGAACTTTGAATTGTCAGGAAGGCATTGCCTCAGGAGTGCTAGGTTTAATGACAATATTAATATACTTGCTCTATTAAATGGCCACGACAACAGAAGAAAGAATAATCCATTGATACTGTAAACACTGAAAACTAACATCCCTCATTTCTGATGAAAGTGTGCACCTCAAATTTACACATTCTATCGGAATAAGTAATCTCCAAACAGAATTTAACTAGCCGATATATTTTCAGCTTTTTCACTCTTATTCACCCAAGACTAATCCTGAACTGGTTTCTATCTGTGATGGTCAAAATTACTTTCTGGTAGGTTGCCTGATATCAGTGGCAATGGCAAGAAAGACATTTTTCATTGAAAACAACGGAAGGAATTTTCAGAAAAGACCACTCAACCATTATTTTGAAACACTGAGTGACTTTGTATTCTATTGATAACCCTAGAGCAAATAGAGATATCAAATATCACTTTCACAGCAGTGGAATTTTCCTTACAGAAGAGTAGAACTTCACTAATCTATACTTAAATTTAGAGTAAATGTGAATTTAGATTAGTACTTATACATCTTTGGTAAATATACACTTATGTATGTATATACCTATTTATTTAGAAAAGAGAGACAGTCAAATAACTCATGAAATAAGTTGTTTTGCTGATAAATACACAGCCCCATTATCTACAGTAGTAAATGGCTGCTTTCTTGCTAGTCCCAAAAATATTTGCAAATCTTGAAAAGTCTGTAATTATTTTTCTGATAATTTGTACTAGAAGTGTGCTCCTCACTTAGCTTACTGTGATTTAAATGAACACTTAGAGGCTATGTGGAGTAAATGGGCTGAGTGAAGGATCTGAGAACAACTACAACTTGCAGAAAGTGTTCAGCAGTGACTTTCACAAAGCACTGACTCATAGCTGGATTAAAAAAAAATAGAGGTGTTTAGTTCCCGTCAAAATTAATGAGATCTGTGTGATGCTTTTTAGAAAGTCTTTTATAGTCTAGAAGCTGAGTTTTTTTCCCTGATGTCACAGATGATGACTGATATACTTAAACATATTTTATGGTATAACTTTAATTTTAAAAAGCCTGAAAGTAGCACAATGCCTCCACAGGCAAGGCTAATTACATGCTTGTGCCTCTGAGTAGGAATATTGGAATGGGATCTGTATATATTACAGAAGAAAAGTGTTATTTAACATGAAGGCATTGTTTAATGAAGCTAACAATAGATACTAAATAGTCTTGCACTTCAAGAACAATTCAAAACCATAAAGGTAGTCCTGATAATTTTTAATGTTTATAGAAAACGTCAAGGCAGTTATGATAAATCTATAACTTTAAAGTTTTTGAGATAATTACATAATTTTATTATGTTTCTTTTTTATGTCTTGCACATAACAAGCTTAATTCTGGGTGGGGTCATAAAGTGCATAGAGAGAAAGACTTACAGTAAAGCAGATGCAATTTTAACTTTAAATTATTCATGAGTTCAGGCTTCCAATGAGTTTACAGCCAAAAGAGAACACAAAAATATTGATTTCTTCTGCAAATAGAAAAACAAAAGTCACACTCTTTTAGATGCACACCCAAGTTCTGCTTAAAAAAAAACCATCAAAAAAACTTCCCAACCTCAAACCACCAAATTTAGCTGCTTAACTGTGATCCCTACCATTCAACAGCTGCCATAGTCAACAGTGAGGTATCTGTGTGTGTAGCTGAACCTCTCTGATAATGGTCAGTGGTGAGTTGGATGGAAGGGCAGTTTTCTAATCATGCCATGGCAATCTAATAGGCAGAACTGATTACCACCTATTTAGACTCTCGCTGACCTGCTGGGCAATGGATCACGGTGTGTTCTGAAACCCATGTTTTGGGAGACGTTCTTGGGGTTGTGAGCAATCAGTCACAACTTTGTCCGTCCATTAATCACAGCAGATTATTTTTAGCTGTACCCGTTCTGCTTTGCAAATGTAGTTTCACATGCCACTTCCCACAAACTATAAGCATGGATTGCAACAATGCCATGACTAAACAGGCTTAAAAGGCTCTCAGATACACTCTTGCCTTTCCAAACTATGAAGGCATGACTTAGACTGACATCAATGAAAAAGGCACCATAGATGTTTTCTTTTTGTTGTTAAGGTGAAGAATACAAATATCCCAGTCATACATCCTCAAAAGCTATTATGTTGGAAATACCTCTATTTGCAAATAAGTGGCTAATGGAAATTTTTACATGAGCAAATGGCATGAAAAGAGAATTATTGTCTCTGTGTAGCATAGCTCAGCATAAGAAAACAGACAGACCTAATTTATTTTAGATTTGACTCTGCTCTTCTCTTCTGCCAACCTCCTGAAGCTGCAGCTCCTCTGTAGGAAAGAGGAAGGAAGAAAGAAACAGGCAGCAAGATCAGAACAAAAAAGGAGGTATTTCCTTAGAGGGTAGAGAGGCACTGAAACAGGTTGTCCAGAGAAGCTGTGGATGCCCCATCCATAAAAGTTCAAGGCCAGGTTGGATGGGGCCCTGAGAAACCTGATCAGGTGGCATCCCTGCCTGTGGCAGGGGGGTTAGAACTAGATGCTCTTTAAGGTCTCTTCCAATCCAAACCATTCTACGATTCTGTGAATCTGTGATATTTATTCACTCGCTGGGCAGTGAAACCACGAAACACATTGTTACAAGGATGTTGCACAGATACTCTGAAAGCAGTTAGTTAAACTAATGAAAGAAAAATGCGTCAGTGACAAAACCCCACAAGTCCAAACCTTTTTTCACTAAAACACAGATTGATGGAAAATGAAATGATTCCTTGGGGGAAATGTCAGTGTGCATTTGCCTTGGTGGTATATTCTTCATAAGGCACATGCTGCAGGTGATGGGGAGAGGATAAAGGCTGGAAGGAGCTCTGATCCTGTGTGCTCACTTTCACATTCTTATAATGTATAGGGTCTGTCACACAAACCATGAAGGAGATGTGGACTTTGGGGGTACATAAAAGAGGGACAGGACAAGAAGAAATCAGTTCACTTTTCTCTTACTCTGAGTAGTTCATCCATTTCAGATGTCTCATACCTCAAATCCTGTCTGTACGAAAGCTCAGATCGTGTTGCTGAATCCGTCCTCTCATGCTGTTTCTGGTTGTCTGTTTCAACCATGAAGTGAGTTGTAGACTAGAAACACCTTTTTATCTGTTAAGGAGGTGAAACATTGAAACAGGCTCCCTGCAGAAGATGCTAAACCTTCCACCCTGAGAATTTTTAAACCAGGTCAGAAAAATTTCCTCCAGAGAGGAACAGAGCACATTTTGTCCTGGAACAGAGGGACTGAGTAACCTCTTTCATTTCATTGTACTTGCTTTGCCCCAGAGCCCCTGTTTCTAAGTCCACAATTTTTAAGGAGAATGCTGCCCCCTCTCTTTTTTTCTACTCAGCCCTCACTTGCTAAGGCTGTCAGAGGCTGAAGAAACCGGTGTAATCTGCAGCTTCTACCCTGCCCCATTTTATACATGCTTTAAAGAGGGTGAAGTTCACTGTAAGTTATTCTTAGATTTCAACACATTATTGTACCTTTATTTTATATACAAGTACATAAAGAAGAGACAATTAATTTAGCTAGATCTGGTTATAACTCCTTGGAGTTTCAGAGATGGATTTTGTTAAGAATAGGGAAAGATGCATCACGTCATACTCTGCTGTGTTCAGAGTGCAGCACTCTGAGTGCTACCTGATTTGTGAGGTCCCTCACTTCATGGAGACCCCATTAGAAGAGAGATGCAAAGTCTGCGTTCCCCTCAGCAGTCACACAAACACTCTGTGCTTTCTCTGCCTGCTGTCAACCAGGAAGGCTTAGTACTCTTAAAGAACAGCTGCAAAAGCCAAATACTTTGTTACCAAAGAGAAGTCTTTGCTGGAGTTTATAGCTGAAGTCTGAAGGCAAGCAGATGTTTTGTATCTGTGACTTGGGGGCTATGCAAAGTTCTGCAAATAAGGGATCACGCTTTCTCTTACAAAACCAAGAGCAAGTAGGTAAATAAATGCAGCCCTGTCACCTAACAGCCCCCATAAAGGTCAAGCTGTTCTTGGCTGTTCTCTCTTACTCTGCGAGGGGAGTCTATTGCTATTTCAAGGTGTGATGATATTCTTCTTGGAAAACATCCTGTCTCCCTGGGAAACAAGTTCAGATGTAGTCCTTGGCACTGCTGATGCAAATACCTCACTGCTATCAAAGTTACTCTCTCAAAATACATTTTTGCCTGTATACAAAGTCCTTTTCCCCCCATTGGGTCCTTAAAGAACAGAAGCCCATGTAAGTATGTATCTCATTGCCCAAAATTCACCCACAATAAATGTATCTCTGACATATTTTTCTACAAACAAGCTCAAAGTTTTGTTTTGAATGCTTATCAATGGATATGTATCTAATTTCTTCTCATTCCTGATATGGACAACACTTTCTGTGTACTTCATTAATGCTCCTAGCATATTTGCATATTGTTGAAAATAAGTATCATAAAACTGCTACATAATTTGTCCTATTTATGCAAACAGTTCTTCCCTACCCCTTGTATTTGTAATCCTACTTCATTGTGGTATGCTGTCATATTCTTTCAAAAAGCCAAGTTTCTGTATTTGAAGGGAGATTGCCTTCCTTATGTCCATGTTTGTAACCATTTCTGCATATTTTCTAGTTTGGATTTGCCTTTTTTGAGCAGAATGCTGGCCTTTTTCTGCAAAAGCAGATATTGGACATATTGGAGCTGGAACATTTACTTAAATGGAAAACTTAATATTCCCATGGTGAATATTTTGATTTTCTGTGTCGCTTGATATCTAGTGATTCAAAAAGAGTCTCATTATTATAGAACATCAAGCAAAATTAAAGAGGATTCTATTCTCTTAATCAAGCAAGAAAACTGCCAGGAAAACAGTTGGTCTTGTATACTCAGGTTAAAAGAGCCTGGCTTTTTGTAGCTTTTAAAAATAAACAAGAACTGCTACAATTATATAGATGGTGGGCAAATACAGACTAGACTATGGCTTTCCCTTCTACTGGCTCTGAAGAAATGAATTGTCTGCCTTCCTTAGAAAAGGTCTAATCTTGATTTACAGACTGAGTGTGCCAGCTAACTCGTCTTCACTGGAATACTACTGGCTCAAATTTACATGGAGGACTGTATTGACCTCTAAGTAGCCTGGTCATCCACTCCCCGGGATATTTGTTCAGTGCCAAGAAATAGGTTTGGAGGACTTCCTGAAACAGAAATTATGCATTTCTATTTGATAGATTTTTCTTCCATGAATCTGTCTTAAAGTTGTTTGAATGTGGATGAACATGGACATCCCACATGCCTGGTAGCAATAAGCTCAATAATGAGATAGCATGATATGTTGACAAAGGCCACCTTTCATTATGAAGATGCTTCCTAAGCATTTCCTTCAACCTTCTCCAGTTCTGTGATTTTAAGGCGTTATCTGACACAGTGGGAAACCATTCTGTTCTTCTTCCACCATGTCTGATATAATTACACAGGCTTTGATCATAGACATTATATCCTGACTGAAGAATCACTCTTTAATCTTTTCCTGCACCTAAACTTTTCAGCATTTTTACCATTTCTATGGCCTTTCCCTGTAGTGTTCTTGATTGTTATGTACATTTTGTTTTGAGGATAAACAGGAGGAAATATTGCTCTGACCTGGCACTCAGCCAGAAAACGGAAAGCCAGCTGACAAGACTATTCCTGCTGATTATTTAATAGAAAACCTGTCACTGGAGCTATGACATTCTGAATTTTGCCTGGATCAGAATTTCATCTGCATATTACAGATACAAGGTCCACGGAAGAGGTGGCTGGTACACAAATATAATAGAAGAAATTTTTGCTTGAACTACAGTAGGAAATATTTACAATGAAAAAATTAGATTTGCATAACAACAACAAACCTTTACTTCCATTTGGGAGTCTTGTTAAGATCCATATTGACAAAAAAACTAAGGATGCCTGGTTTTCCCAGGTATTTCTTCCTCAATGCTACCATGAATTAGTAACTTGCAGAATGTTCCCAGTGTTGCAAATATTCCACATGAACCTTTACAGAACAAGATTGGTTATGTTTCACCTTCATGGTATGATCCATGAAGACTTTAAAAAGTAAACTGAAAGAAGTCTTGTACAAGTCACTTATTTTGATTGTGGTCAAACATCATCAGTATAGTTGAAATAGACCTGATGCAAACCCCTAAAACATTATTAGTAGTAACGATTTTAAATTTAGAAATTATACAACTGGGTGAAAAGAATGATAAGAGAACTGATGCAAGAAAACTTTATTTCACCAACTTTTTAAGTGTTTGTATTGCTGTTACCTGATATGTGTATAGCATCCTCTCTTTGATAAATTGTTTTTTAAGATATCAATAAAGCCAACTTGTAAAACCTCGTACCCCAGGAAGAGCAATAAGCAAGTCCCCAAATGGTGACAACCTCCTAGCGTTAATAACTCCTACCTGAGTGTAAATAGCATGGAATTAGCGTGAACAGGCTCTCCTTTAAAGGCAACATTTCAATGTTTGGTCTATATGCAGCCAATTATTGAGAGAAATGGTGTATAACAGACATAGTGCATCGCCCAGGACACTGGAGGCTGCTGTGAAAACTGAGGAAAAACATGTACATTCTAGGAAACCAGTAGCTCTACAAAGAACATAAGGTCTGCTACCGATTTTGAAGAATGACAGGTTCTGAGTATAAAGGCCAAAAGGTTACAACGACAAAAATGAAGTAGCTAAACTGAGAGAAACGTTTCACAATGTTCCCCAAGAAGTAATTAGTCTCTTGATGGAAACCATACACAACAGCATAAGGTGGGACTTTGTGAATGGATTGTGGCACCAGTAGCGGGAAATAATGACAGTGCTGTGACGAGGTGGCAGACATCAGCTCAGAAGGGACAACAAGCATGGAGTGAGGGCACAGTGGCTGCGAGGGAAGGAGGCTGGCAGGAGGAGGAAGGAAGTCATGAGTTTTCTGGGGATGCAAAGATTGTGGCCACAAAGTCAGGGCAGAACCAGTAGTACTGAGGCTTGGTTTCTGGATTTGCAAGATTCATCATCCCTGGATGATGAGAGACAGTGGGTCATTAGTGACAGTGTGGCAGGGTCCCTTGGTCACCAGTGCTTGGACCCAGAAGGGACATTTTGGTCACCCCGATGTCCTGGGGAAAGCAAAACCCAGATCATCTTTTTTTAGGTAGGTTTATTAAAGAAATGAGTCAGAGCTAAGTGCCTTTGTACCACATGGCTTATTTGTCATATTGTCTTTTTTAGAGAAAAGCATGGTTTTTTGTCACCTTTTTGTTAATTAAGCTTTAGCAGTTTGAATTTTAATTTTTGCATTTTAATCTGATGGGATTTCACGTTGCTGTTTGTTGCAAGGCCTGCTTGTTTAGTGAGTTTTGGGGGAGAAAGGGAGCTGAAGATGACTGATATTTATATCAGGAATGGAATATTGCTTAGCTTAATTTTTAATGTACTGATTACTGTTCAGTGGGGAGCAGCTGCTGGTTTTCTTCCGATTTGATTGCATTTTTAAGTTCAGGAAAGGTACCTGAAGTTAGATTGGTCTTCACTGGGTTATAAATCTGGAAAAAAAAAATTTGCAAGACAGAACAAAATATAAATTATGATGACTATTTCATTAATCATTCACAATTAATTAATTTATCATTAGTTCCTTCATGTTGACCTTAAACCAAATAATGTAAACAAGAAATATGGTCTATGTCTATTAATTACCTGTGATAGAAAAGGATAGGACACAGGGATGGATGTCCTATTCTTGGCGCCTGCTAGCATGCCACTCCACCTCATAAAAAGGCTGGAAAATGTTCCTAGGAGTGGTCAGACTAAATCATATTTATTTACTTATTTCTGTACCTGTGAGCATAGCAGAAAGAGCAATGATGCTTTTTTAAAAAAATATACCTACCATAAACTATCAAGGTGGTGGTGGTGGTGGTATTGTTATTGTTGTATTTTGTCACAGGATTCAATTTTTAAAGTTTGATTTGTACGTTTAATGTCCATATGGATAGGATGTGAATGTAATACATGAATGTTTTGTAAAAGCAAAATCTTAATTATGCTAAAGATTAAGTGGGATCTGAACTGTGCCCTGTTCACCTAATGCACACATTACTTACACAACAGGAGACTTACTGAATTCAGCAGACGGCTATGAAATTATGATATTCATAGAAAACAAATTATAACAAACAAATCACAATGCTGGGACCTCATTCCCAGCATTCCACACTCCCCTCCCCCTGCCACCTGCCCGCCATTTATGACTATTTTGGATTCCCTTGGCAGAATTTGGATTTCACCTAGAAATTAAGTTTGCTCATCTGCATTATTATATATTGACCATATAGCTTGAGCAGGGATATTTGCATTTACAGATGCAAACTCTGGCACCCTCCCTCTCCACACCAAGCCATTTCTGTTTTTCAGCTATACCTGTTAAAACACAGTTGTATACAGGTGTGTGTTTATATATGTATGTGCTTGTATATGTGCATACTGGTAGTTGAAGCATAAAGGAAAAAGCTTACAGCTAATGCAGGTAAAAAAAGTAAAAAGAAACAGTCAGAATGAGTGCTTGATGAGAGGAAAACACCAGAATGGTTGCAGGAGGAGAAAACTCATTAAGAAAATTCTGGAAATGTGCTGTTTGGAACAGCCAAGGTGGGGGCTGTGGTGGCTGGAAGTTTACACAGCAAGTGGGCTGTGACACAGAACTCTGCAGCGTCAAAGGAGGGGAAGGAATGAGCAAAAAGCCTTTCACTCCAATAACTATTCCCATCTGCCTTTCTGAAGACACAGTCAGAAATACTTTTTAAAGCCTGGCTCATATTTTTAGCATTTCTGTAGATGAGATGCCTGATAATAAATCCTGATTTATAAGACAATAACTGAGGAGAAAATTAAGTCAGGTAAAATAGGCTTAAAAGATTTTGTTTTCTGGCAACATAATCTGGCAATACAGAAAGGTGTTCCCAGCAGGCACTAGCAGATGAAGATAAGTTTATGGAACAACATACTTTTTCTTCTCTCCTTAGTGTGTTTAAAGACTTCGAATTAAGCAGATGAGATCTTCCAGGCAATAATGACAGAGCTAAAATTGAGAGTTAAGTGCATTCTTTCAGTTTACCTCGTTTTTGTGCAGAGTGATGCTCATCTGTGACTTCACATTCAGGCTGCTCCTTGGTCATAAGCAAATACTGTGAAGAGCTTTGGGATGGAAAGCTGGTGTCTTCTATTCCCCGCATTCCACTAGTTGCATTTCCCTGAATATGAAACAATGTTGATGGAAATATGTTGAGCTTAATTTGTCATTATGTATTTCCTTCTCATTGTTCCAGAGATCATTTTTTCATGGTGATCAAGGGGAGAGTTATTTTTTTTCACAGTGGCTAGTAAAGGGATTGATAATATAGAGATGTTTTTGCTTTTTTTTGCTTTTATTTATAGCTGAGCAGGGCTTACACAAAGCCAAGGCCTTTTCTGCTTTTCGTACTGCTATGCTGGCAAGGAAGTTGGGGGTGTGTGGCATGTTGGGAGGAGACACAGCTGAGACAGGTGACCCAAACTGACCAAAGGGATATTCCAGGCCACATGACATCATGCTCAGCATATAAAGTGGAGGGAAGAAGGAGAAAGGGGGGTTTTCAAGTGATGGTGTTTGTCTTCCCAAATCACTCTTATGCATGATTGGGCCCTGCTCTCCTGGACATGGCTGAGCACCTGCCTGCCCATGGGAAGCAGTGAATTCATTCCTTGGTTTCCTTTGTTTGCCTGCATGGTTTTTGCTTATTCTACAAAACTGTCTTTCTCTCAAACCATGGGTTTTCCAGCTTTTACCCTTCAAATTGTCTCCCCAGTCCTACTGGTAGGAGAGCAAGGGATTGGCTGCATGGGGCTTTGTTGCTGGCTGGGATTAAACCATGACACCCTGACAGAACATCCCGTTGTTCCTGCTTCCCAAGATGCTGTCTTTCAACAGCTTTTTCAAACACTGAAAATACATACATCTTCTCCTTCTCCTTCTTCTTCTTCTTCTTCTTCTTCTTCTTCTAATAATAATAATAATAATAATAATAATAATAATAATATTCATCATTATCATGATGATCATCGGTATTTTATAACAGTAATTGCAAAATGCTCCAAGGGATTGGCTTAAACAAAGCTATCAAATTTATAAAGTGAAATCATCCATAATGAGAAGACACCATCCATCATAGAGGCAACAGCCTCTGCAATCCTTTGCTCTGCTGTTTTGTTGAGGGTTGCTTACTGACTCCTAACCCTCTTACTGAAAAAAACCAGTCTTTGATACACATCCTTGGCAGAAGTTTGTTTTTCCAAAAACCAGCTTCTATACTAAAAAAAGGCGTCTCCAAAATAATGTTGTCGCAAAACCACAGTTTTTGATGAACAGAAAGAATCAGTAACATTTCCATGTTTATTTCAGTGATTTGCGGGTACTAGATTTGATTTAGTATTCATATTTTTAATTAAAAATAATAATCTTCAAATCTGCCAGAGAAAATAACTATTTCCATATCTTCATCTTCCTATTTTCTTTATTGGATTGCCAAGAGAATAACCATATTGGTGAAAGGGGAAAACTGTCTCTGTTGAGCCTGTTGACCCAGGCTGACTATGAAGCAAAAAGAAATCTTAGCCCCTTACAGGACAAATTTTCTCCCCAACATAGCATGAACTCACTGTTTTTCTCCTAAGGAAGATGCTGGGAGCCAATAGAATTAGGAATTGCATGCTCAAGTATTACTTCAAGGGGCTAGTTTAATTTCATGTTTCAGAAGACCTACTGAAGACTTGATTTCATTTTTATTTATTCGCATGTTTGTATCATAGTTTAATTTAACGAAATAAAATATACTAATTAATTGTTTCCCCAGAAAAAAATTCACAAAGGCAATTAGCAAGATTATGAAGCATTGAACAACTTTTCCAGTACTAAAGCACAGTAAATGTCACTTCCAAATTCCTTAATGCCCATTCATCAATTTCACTTATTCTTTGCTAACTTTTCCTAACCCATGAAAAATTTAAAATTTTGTTACCTTTCATACTTTTTAAAACATTACAACATAAAGTGATCTTTTTAAACTTTAAATTTGAAGAGATCACCATCCATACAAAAACAAATATTTTTTCTGAATAAACATGAAAGCTCAAGTAATTCTACAGCTATTGTAATATTCAGCCCAAGACAATAATTTATCTTACCTTTGTTCACTGTAATTCAACATCTAAAACAAATTCTGCAGTAGGTTCTCTTTCTATGCCAATAGCTTTGGCTGCTGTATTTCTTAGAATTGTACTGAAATGCCGTAGTTTGTTAGAAATGGGGTTTTTTCTGCATGGGAAGTGTTGAGCTTTTAATTTTTAGGAAAAGGAATTGTAAAAAATAACAGGGAAAAAAAAGAAATACCAACATGCTAAAACACTGCCATTAACTGAGATTTCTAGTGTCACTGCTTTGTGCTCCTTTGTTCTGTTTGTTTGGGTCTTCTTTTGGGGGGAGGGGGGGAAGCATGTGTGTGTATAGATCAGTATTTCAGGATGAAGAGTATTTCTTCTACAACACCTCCATCTCCAAAAATTATAATGTGATCCTGCTCAATCTGTCTTGGGCAATGCAGCACAGTGGAAGGCTCTGGTGAGTGCAAGTGAGAGAAAATAAGCACAAAAGTCTTCAAAATGGAATGACCTGGAGGTACTCATTTGACTTTTGAACAGTCCTATGTAAGTTTAGTTTTGAGACAACCACAAACAGTTTCTCTTGAAGAATTTTTCAGCAGAAGGAATTTCAAAATCTAACTATACCAAAAGCCAGACGATGTAGTACACTGACAGACACAGCTCACAAATAGACATCAATAATTACAGTTTGTAAATAAAGGCCAGAGAGGGATTGACTGCAATTCAGTTATGTGACTGGCATGGCATTTGTTGACAGGTTCAGCTATGTATGAAAGCCATTTTCAACGCATCTACACTCTGGAGACACCTACCCGAAAACCATCAATGCGTAGGAGAACTCGTTTCACTTCTGCAGTGGACACAACACAGTGGGAGGAATGATGCTGTGAGGATAACGCCTCTGTCCGTAACTGCCAGTGGAGTGTGTCCTGTATGGATACAGGAATAAAAAATGCGGGGTAGGGGGAAATAGGACATGCTCTGTGTTTCAGTGTCGAAATGTAATATAGTTTCTGAAAACTGCCACTGTTATGGGGAGATGCCTGCTATCCATACATATACAAGGAAGACGGTGAAGAAAAGCCAGCAGACTTTTTATAGGGGGTTCGTGGCATATTGAGCTGGGACCAGGTTACTGGAACTCATAAAGCAAAATACATTAAAAGCAAACACTTGAAAAGACTCCATTGCACAAGTAATATATATTATGCATGTTTATACATAGACTTCTTCCTTATCTACTGGGACAAATTTAGAACCATGTTTAATTCCTAAAACACGCCACAGATCTTGTAAGTACAGATCTTAAAATAGACTTAAGTGCAGTATCATATACTGCTTTTAAATGAGCTACTGGATATTTCAAATTTTAAATGCTACCCTTCGAAAAAACATTTCCTTATTGTAGTGTCAGGGAGGGTTAAATTAACACTGGATTATCCTACAATTCAGATTACTGTTTAGAACTTGCATTTATGTTTTTGCTTTATTGATTTTTCACATTGTTGCCACTAGAGCTTGCTACAATGCAATCAGATAGACTTTAATATATTCATTTCAAATCACTGAGCAATGTAGATATCAAATTTCCAACCCTTCACCTTTTAATCTCCAAATTAAAAGAAGGATTTAAATGTGTAAGGAAGGTAAATTTCAAAGTGGCCATCAGATAATTACATAGGATTGTTGTTAGGTGTTTCTCAGTATTTGCTTTGAGAATCCTATTAGTCTGGACTTACAAGAAAAGCTGAGAGAGACTTAGACACAAGCATATTCTATCATATTATGTCACTCTGTTAAAATCCAATTATTTAATGAAATAAGGCATTTTTAGCTGGACTTCAATTTTAAAAGAGCAGGGACAAAGTTTTGACAATGTCAAAATAACTAAGTTTGACCTTTTTGATGCAAGTTTTTCCTTTCTTGCTTGTTAAAACTGTTTTAATTTTAAAATTCTGTTTTGTTTCATAGCAAGTTAACATTTTAAAGTTGAACAGTAAAATAAAATTGTTTCAATTACTAGAAAAACATATCTTTTTCTGCCCAACACTCCTGGACCTTTTATTTTCAGATGCAAATTTAAAAAGTTCAGTTTCTTTTCCATCTGGAACTAGGCTGTATTTCAAAGTCTGTGAATTATTGGCAAACTGAAGTACTCTATCATTCACACCACTCTTCCTGTGATAAAATTTGTTAAGTCATTAAATAAGAGTGGGCAAAAAATAAGATTATTTTCTCATCAAAACTGAAGATCTGCATTCCAAATCTTAATGCAGTGTCATCTTGAAGTTACACACCACTTCAGTTTGGAAGAGAAAACCTCGGTGAAATCCAAGATAGGAAGAGATTATTGTGAGAGGCTCCTTCTGTTTTTGGGAACTCTATCTTCCATTGATCTGTTCACTCTTGTTTTCAGTGGCCAAGACTATGGATCATTCAGTCAGATGGTTATTTCAGGTCCTGATACAGCTTAATGACTGAAGCCAACAGTTCCTTCTTAGTCTCCTCCCTTGCAGGTGTGAAAGCACAACCCAGCGCACTCCTGTTTGAGCAGCATTTGAAGGAATCTTATGTGCAAGGAGAAAGATAAAATGGAAGCTTGTTCCAAATGAGAACATGGTAGAACTTCATTTTGGCTTCTGTTTTGCAGACAGCATCATGAAAAGGTGAACAAAGTTGAAAGATATGAAAATGACAGCGGAACAGGAAGGTATTTTTTCTTCATTGAGTGAACTGCTGCACTGTTGCAGAAACTGACCTAATCAAAATCAGGGGAAAATAAAATTGCTCAAGATCCCCAGAGAAAGGACTCTGTCCAGGGCAGTAGTTGGAGGACTTACTACAAGGGGCTGCTTTCTTCTGCTTTTTCTTACCTGTCCTCTTCCCAGCCTTCATTGCACTATTCAATTCATGTACCTGGACTTAATGTTTACTTTAATTATTACTAACAATGCAAGGGAGAAACTGGTTTGTTTGCCAGTGCTTTTGTGGCACTTTGCAGTCATCATGAGTTTCTGTAGTGCTTCAAGCAGGGATCATGGCAGCAGGGCCTTTCCCAGGATATACAGAATTACATTTCTCTTCCTTAAAGAGTACTTCCATGCCCTGCTGTCCTCATGAACTTTTTTTCAGTCTTGATATTTTCCACATGTCCCCTTACCACTGAAAATCTCCATCAAAGGAGATTAAATCTCTTTTTTTTTTTTAGATTCCACTTGGCCTGGAATGATTTTCTTTCCAAATAAGACCTTTTATTCTGAGAATATGACCTGTTTTATTCTTTTAATACTGTTAGTTCTATCTTCTACATTCTTTTTTTACTTCTTCACTCTGTTCTCCGGTCATGGACCTTTATGTGGTATTGACTTGAGGTTCTCGTGACTCACAGGGTTTATTTTTCTTCTGATTCTTAGCTGAGAAGATAAAGTAAAATAGACCAGATAGCCCATACAGTACTCCATGGAAAACACAGTTAATTACTCTTCAGTATTTTGGTCATTTTATGAATTTACTTGCAATACTTTACACCGTTATTTCAAGAGGAATATAATTAACCTCACAGACTGTTAGCTGGAAGGATACATTTTTTCATAGGAACAGGAAGAAAATTTTTACTTCCAAAATCAGAATCATACTGCCTCTCCTAAGTCTTATGTCCTTTCCTACTCTGAATATCTCCTGAATGTGTACCTTAAAGCACTCTAAAATCTGTGACGTTAGATGCATACATCAGCAATGCAGCAACTGGTTTTTTACAGTCATCAGACCCAAAATGATGCAATGTTACTTTTTTCCTTTTATTCCTTTTTCAAGCATCTTCCAAATCAGGCACTCTATGTGCTATTTGTGATCCAGCAAGGATGTACAGAAAAAGAGACACCAACGAGAGTTGTCAATGAGTGTATTTAGCATTACTTAAAAATAACTGCTTCCTTTGCATGCTCCTGTTTTTATGATTTACAGGCTTATAAAAGGAAATATGACTAGAAAAACATATCACGTGGATGAAAGAATCTCTTTCCTGATTCAGGAAATGTAGAATGATCAAAGTGCTGGACTATATTTACAAGACTTGTCCACTTAACTCGTACAAAATAGTCCCCAGTCCTCATGAATATCCTCCAGTTATCCTAGCTCTGTACATGTGAGGCTGAACACAGGCAGAGCTAAATGGATCACCCCCTATGATTCTTTCCACCATACTTGCTGTGCAGGATAGCATGTGTCAGTATGCTATCAAGCAAGTTGGAGTTCAGACAGACACATTTTACAATGCAGAAACACATTTTTAATTAGTCCTATGGAAATAAAAGACCACTTAGAGAGGGGACCATTGGATTTTAGAGTACTATGTATTAAATGAACGACTCACAAAATGTTTTTTACTGAGACTGAAATGCATTAATCCATCGATTTTTACTTTGATCACTAAAAATCAATGGCACCACTGTTCTGTTTTCTGTATACACATTCTGGGCATATCTGATTTTATCCACTTCATTAATGCAGAAGGTTCTTTCATGTGAAGTCTCAGTATTTCTGAGATGCATCTTGTATTTTGGGGGGAGCTTAAAATGAATGTTATGCTGTAGAATATTTTCAATGGAAATGGACTACAGCACAATTATTTCACAAGATTTTTTCTGCTCTCTCTGATGGGTTCCATTCTCTACTGAAAAAAGTCATCCTCAGAAGAGTTAGCACTATGCTCCATGACCTTCACAGAGCATCTTTCTCTCTTTCTATTTCAGTGTGCCATCTGTGGAACTAATTTTGGTTATGCAAGGATGTTCCACTAGGAGTATTCTGGACCTCTACTTCATGACATAGGATGCAATCTGATCGGTGAAAAAACAGGCCATGGCTGATTCATATTATTTCATTTGCATGTGGAACCAAACTGTTTGGTGACAGATGAGAGCTATATTTATATGGTGATATTTCAATGTCTGGTCATGATTTTTTTTTTTATTTCTAGGGTTTTTTTGTTTTAAAATATTCTTGCTTAGAAATACAATGATAATAAGAAATTATGTTTTGTTTAATATTATTATAATAAAATACTCAAGTTGATTTAGTGTCATTTTTTGTCTCTGATTTTTTTTGTTTCTACGCAGCATGAATTCTTCTTGAAGTTTCAAAATGTTTCATTATGCTGAAAACTATTTTCGTACCAGTTCCAGAATCAAATTTATGCTGCGGACATCAACTGTGATTCATGTACATTTTCTGGTATTTCGTAATTATTTTATTATTTGAAAATTCAATAATAAAACTATATGTACGCTTTTCCCCCCATTATTTCCTGCTGTATTTCATGAAAACGAAACTGTTTTTTCCCCTAAAGTTCTATTGAGTTGATATCTTCATTTAAGTCTATTCTGTGGTTATTTCTACCATTCTGTCTATGGGCTCCATCACCTTTCTCTTCACAGTGTTAAGCCTGGTAATGAACTACCAAGTTTATTCCCCTCACCTAATAATTTAGAGTAAATATAGAGAGAATTCTGATGTTTTTGGGGCAACCGTCACTTCATTGGGTGTTCCCAGACTGCTTATTTTACTTCTAGCAACTGAGAACACCATGCAATTTTCCTACAAATTTAAAAGAAGACAACAAGAGTAGGACAAGTTTTCATCTTGATATTCAGAATGAATGACATGAAACTGCTCTGTCCTGGAAGCAAGAGAGTGTCTTAATTCATCCCACATATTTTTCTTCTGGAAAAGAGTAAGTCATTGCATCTTTTTGACAATGCAGCTCAGTACTCCTTATTAAAGGACTGACTGTTTCTTGTCCATATCCTTTTTTTTTTCTTTTTCCTGGGGAAATAGGAAGTTCCTGAAAGGGAAGGATTAACAGCTTTAATTCACACGAAACAAATACAAGGATATTTGCAAACTTTCACAACACTGCTTCAGTGTGCTGTCTTCTGTCCTTACAGAAATTCTGTTCTAATTGCATCTAATTTTGGCATAATATTTTGTGGTATTAGGACATAGCGTGACACACATGTCTTCTCTGTTGGCTTATTGATGTCCATCTTCAACATTTCCCAACATAATGTCTCTTGGCTACAGAACAGTCTCACATATTCAGAATAAAAATAATCATCCTAAACCCTGGGAAGTATGGGTGTAGCAGCACGACTTTTGATGACATCCATTTGACTTTTGTAATATTTTTTTCTCTTTCTTATGCAGTATAAAAGTCCAATACCTTCCCATGTAAAATGGACTGAAGGAATGATAAAGGATAAAAAATGTTAGGAAAACATTGCATGTTGACATAGGTCATTGTGCTGGGTTTATCTGGGGTAGACTTAATTGTCTCCACAGTGACTAGTATAGGGCTTTGTTCTGTATTTGGGCTGAACACAGGGTTAAGATGTTTACCTTATTCCTGAGCAGGGCCTGCACAGAGCTAAGGCCTTTTCTGTTTCTTGTACTTCCATGCTGGTGAGGAGGTCAGGGGTGCCTGGGAGGTTGGGAGGAGACTCAGCTGGAACAGGTGACCCAAACTGACTGGGATATTCCAGACCATATGACATCATGCTCAGCATATAAAGTGGAGGGAAGAAGGAGGAAGGGAGATTTTTGGAGTGATGGTGTTTGTCTTCCCAAGTCACTGTTATGCATGATGGGGCCCTGCTCTCCTGCACATGGCTGGACACCTGCCTGCCCATGGGAAGCAGTGAATTCATTCCCTGTTTTGCTTTGTTTACCTGCGTGGCTTTTGCTTTTTCTATGAAACTGTCTTTCTCTCAAACCATGGATTTTCCAGATTTTACCCTTCTGATTCTCTCCCAGATCCTGTTGGTTGGGGAATGAGTGAGTGGCTGCATGGTACTTCGTTGCTGGCTGGGATTAAACCACGACAACCATCCTGATACCTCCTTGCACAGCTTGCTGTCTTCTTTTTCCCTTTTGACAGGCTATGAAGCATGCAATGAATTCTGGGTCTTTAAAGCTGGATCAACTCCCACAAATTGTTTTAGGAAAAGGTAGTTTTTTAAAGGATTTGGAGGTAGACCAAAGAAAAATAGGAAGAGGGAAAGAGGAGAAGCACCCTTATAATCTGATGAATTTTAGGATGTTGGCAGTATTGTTGCTGAAAGATACCTTCAAATATAGATAAGGTGGTGTTGATTTCTACATAAAACGCCCAAAACCTTAACCATATGTTCCCAAGTTATGATTCAAAACGGTTGCTGCTGAACAAAATGCTGATTATACAGTTCCCTAAAAACTCCCCAATTGTCTACTTTTGGATGGGTTTTCTTAAGTATTTAAAATGTTACATTTTCTTGAAGAAAGATGTTCTATTTTACTCTGTGCTTTGATCAGTGACATTGGGGTAACTTTTCCATCTGTTGCAACTTCTTCGCTGGCTTCCCAGGGCACCAGCCCTGCATTTGGAGAGGAGACCCTCTTGGTGATGGAGCTGCTGCAGTTTGAAGGAGCCAACCTTTTCCTGCTGCCATTTCATGATCCTCTCCATCCTTCTGCCGACTGGGACCTGTCTGAATGTCTTACACTGGAGGTTAATTAGGCTTGACTATACTTGAGTTCATTTCCCTTTGTTTCGCTGGGTTTTTTTTGTGTCTTTGTGCCTCTGCACATGAGGTGTCCCCTCACCGTGTATGTAACAAACAATCATTTACTTCCAAACTAATTCCAGAATAACTTGTTTTACTGAAAATTACAAAGCTGATCTCTTTGGCTCTCTTCTGGCTCTGTTTCAGAGGACATAGCAGGAGTATCACCTGCTCTCAGATTTGCATGTTCTTCCTAGTGATTTGCACTGGACCTGACTGTATGTTCACTAAAACAGGTTTATTTGTTTTCCTGACTGGTTTTACTTTGAATTTGAACATGATGATTGGACATCACACGTAGTTGAAGCTGCAGACTTTCTGATCCTCTGGTTGAAGTTTCAGCTTGTTTCCTTTCTCCTAGGGATTGTTGTAGAGGTTTGGGGAACAGAATTTCAAGACTGCCCAAGCAGGCTCGCTCAGGATATAGTAATGAGAAAGCGCACTACAAGGCCAGAATCCTAAATCAGGAGTGGAGTACAATATTCTGACCGTGAACAATTTGGATAGCTCAGTATAACACAGGAGTTATATTTTAAATAAGATTTTGGTGGTAATATGCTCCCACAAAAGATATTCTTCTTTTTTTTTCATTCCTACTGGAAAGAAGAAAAATTGCAACATTTGTCAGATTCTACAGACTATTATATTCAAAGCTCCTTTTTCTTTGGGGAAGGCAAAGGACTTGTGAATGATTTTTGATTAGCCTCATTTATAATTTTTGTATTTGATGTCACTGATGAAAAAGCAGGAGCTTTGAATCCTTAGCATGACACACACATCTTTCAAATGAGAAAATAAAATAAAACCAGACAAAAGGAATATACCATCAAAAGGAGGAAAAGCACTATTTCTTATGTCACATAGAGAAAGAGATTGAGAGAGACTACACGTATTTTTCAATTACAGAGCAGGTCAGGCAGCTTCTGCTCAAGGGGTGTTATGCCCCTATGTGAAAGGGGAAATATTTTAAAAGTCTTGTCTGCCAGAGGTCTGGAAATGAGATTGCTTTATGCTTCATTTTAAAATCTAAATATTTTAATGAGCTTGTTTCATCTGAATGCTGACTAAAAGTATTAAGGTGGATATTAAGACAGGAATATCTAGTTTATGTTTATATTCCCACTAATATTTCCTCATATTTACTGTCCAACAGGTCTTTAAGGGAGTGCTTGGGAGGTTAGCAGGCAAGAGTAAGACTCTGCCTATTAGGGCCAGAAGGGTATCTGCAATGTTATGTTAAACCAAAGGCTTGAAAATAACTTTTTCTATCACTTGATACATTTAAAAACTTCTTTGGGAGAATAATTGTGTAATGAATTACTTCAAATTTGACTTTTTTGTTCTAGATCTTTAGACTATTAAAAGTAATTTGTGGTTACTTCATGAAAATTTTCCAATAATACCAGGAAGGGAATAACTAAGACAACTTTGATTACTCTGGGGCCTTTTAAAAACAAATGACATTCTATCATCACAAAACATTAGTGCACCACAGAGAAAGTGGCCAGTGTGCATTTTACATAAAAATAATAGAAAAAGATCTGTAATTAAGATGCACTTGTATTATAAAGTCTATTAAGGACTGCACTGCTCGAATTAAGGCACAGTCCATGACAGTTGTCAGCTCTTTTAAACAAACTTTCTGGAAGCTGTGCAGATCAGCCAAAGTTTTTCCTAGATAGTATCCTAGTAGGTACTGATAGCAGGTACTGCTCCTAGATATGGAGTCTGAACCTATTCCAAAGTCACTTTGCTAAATACATTTGGTATCTAAGACAATAAATGTTCAAAGACATGGATTGTGGTTCCTGACAAATTCCAATAAATACTATAAGCCAAGAAAGGAAGTGCCAGACTCCTGGAATAAGGACTTCTGAGCTGTCCCCGTCTGAAAAGGGTTTCACATGAGATTGTCATATATCAGTTTACCCTGTGGATTTGTCCTTGTTTCATCTGGGATAGGGTAAATGTTCATCTTAGTAGCTGGTACAGTGCTGTGTTTTAGATTTAGTATAAGAATCAAAATAACACACTGATGGTTTAGTTCTTGCTAAGTAGTGCTTACTCCTAGGCAGGGACTCTTCAGTTTCTCATGCTCTGCCAGTGAGGAGTGGCACAAGAAGCTGGGGAGTAACCTAGCCAGGACAGCTGACCAGAACCAGCCAAAGGCATGTTCCATACCATAGAACTCCTGCTCAATATATAAACTGGGGAAGTTGGCCAGGAGCTGCTGATTGCTGCTCAGGGATGGGCTGGGTATTAGTCAGTGGGTGGTGAGTGATCATATAGTGCATCACTGGTTTCTCTTGGGTTGTATTCATCTCTCTCTCTCTCCCCTCTTCATTACAATTATTAATTTAATTTAATTTAATTTAATTTAATTTAATTTAATTTAATTTAATTTTATTTTATTTTATTTTATTTTATTTTATTTTATTTTATTTTATTTTATTTTATTCCAATCATTAAACTGTTCTGATCTCAACCCACTAGTTTTACTTTTTTTCCAATTGTCCTCCCCACCAGGGGGGTGAGGAGGGGAATGAATGAGTGGCTGCCTGGTTACTTGCTTGCATGACAGGATTATACAGTGCTGTGTGGCTGTTTCAGCAACAGTATGGGGACTGTCCAGCAGCACTGGAAACCTTTTTTGTCTGATGCAGTTCAGACCATATCATATGGATTGACCTCACGCTCTCTGGAACCAAGCTCTTTGCGCTTCACTGTCCTTCCAGCATGTGAAGGAGCAGGGTAGCCCACTGATAGAGTCACTTGGAAAGCAGTTATCTCATTCCTACCGTAGGCAATTATCTGGAAAAGGTGACGTGGAAGGACAAGATGCAATAACTTGAATGAATAATTTCTCAGACAGAAAGGTTCTCAGGCCAGAAGTGATCATTATGATAATCTATTCTGAAATTCTGCAAAGCACGGGACGCCATATTTCATTCAGAGAATCCTACAGTAAGACCAATACTTAACAACAGCTTCAACAAAATGTCAAAATTTAGAATTTTTTAAGGATATTCAACCCAGTAAGTTCTAAATAAGCACATGTAAGGTCGTCAAAGTGTGTTGTTATATTTTAACAACAGATTTTCCTTTCATGTTCTAATTGAAGCTGGCATATGCTGCTGGCATTTTGAATAGCATTGCCTTCCATATCATTCAAGTCTGGCATAGGAAAATGCCATTCTCTTCCCTCTCATTTCAGTCAGATTTTAGATCTCTTTTTTTTCCCAATAGATTATAAATAATGTGCATATATATTTAATAAGAATTATGTCTTGAACAGGTGCAGAAAAGAGCTAATTAAAACAATCCTGTTGCTGTTCTCAGTAATTGAATCAGTACTCACCCACATGAGGTCCAGAAGAAGGTAGGGGTGGACATGCATATTTCTGACAGGGAGTTAGCATACTGTGTTATTGTAAAGTCTGGACAAAAGGAGAAAATAATACTTGTTATTTATCAGTTTTTTGTGATATTTACTTTTTAAAAGGCAAGTTTCACTGATGTCTTTTTTTTCAGTTCCAGAGATTTGTATTAATGTCTCTCATTTGACAAGTAAGATTCTTTGTCGGGGTTTGGATCTTTCCATTCCCTGAGTCATGATTGCCTTCAGTCTCTGGAAGAATTGTTTTGAATTGAAGTTGACACTGAAGTCATTTGTCTTTACATATATAAGAGACTCTTTCTTCTTCTTACATAAAGTGTCTGCCCAGAGAGCATTTGCTATTTGGGTTTTGTCAGTAGGATACCTCATACATGCAATTAATTGGCTGCTTTTGTCAAAAGAAGAGTATTTAATTATTACGGCAAAAGGCTTTTGTTCTTTGCAAAGAACAAGTCATATTAAATGAAGGAGTTCTTCCCTTTACCACATCATATATCAGTTTATGATGTGTCTTTCCTTGTTAATAGAATAGCAATTAAGGGGAGAAACTTTGAATTTTAGAAATCTCTAATACTGTACTGCATTATGCAATATTTGCTCTGTTACATGTCATTCTCATTATCATCTTTTATGACTTGCCCTTCCTCAGATCTCTCAAATTACTTTCACCACAGTTTATGTTCTGTGAATCTCTCTGTTCTTCTAACCAGTCTTATCCTAAATCTGTCCACATAACTATTCTGTTAACTCAGAGCACGCTATTGCTCTTTCAACCCTTAGCCTTCTTTTTTCCTACCTTGTTGGCCTTGAACATCTTCCTTCTTCACATTGACTTTATGACCTTATGGTCTTTTAAATTATTCTCTTTAAATACATTTTTTTTCCTTAAATTTAAGCTTTAGGTTTCTTCTCAAAACTTAACGTACAGTTTTTATTGGTGAAGTTCTTGTGAAGTAATTTTTTATTTTATGCATTTTTATTGTTGCATTTAGACATTTTATTTACATCATATGATGAACTTGAGTCTCAAAACAGGTGTATAAATGCTTACTTCTCAGAAAAAAAATGAATCTAAACAGTACAACCTCATGTTCAGAAGTGCTAAGCCATCTGCAACTTACTCTTCTCTCAGTGACAGTTCTGGGCTTCAGATATTGGGCTGTGGTATTTATACACTGAAAATAAGATTAATCTCACCTACATTCATATAAATGCCATGTGTCCAGATTAAGCCAGTCATCTAACCTTCATCTGTGGTCATTAAAGGGAGAAGATAACTGCTCCATCCTAAATGGATGGCAACTGAAGGAAATTGTGCCTTCTTTCCTCCAGTGAAGGAAAAGGATTCTAATCAGATGTGGGAGCTTAGCTGAAATGAGCTGTTTACTTCCTAGTAAGCAAAACTAGGTGAAAGGAATCCCATTGCTGGAGCAGAAAAAAAAAAAAGAAAAATGAAAACATTTCACTTAATTATAGCTATTAACCTAGGCTGACACTTTGTTCTTTTTCAGAATTTCTTCTTGTCTATCAGGGCATATCCAAATCAATATTAATGTCAGTACTTCAGCTGTCATTTATCACCTTCTCCATACAAATCATATATTCTTACTAAATGAACAGAACTGTTTCATAATTTGAAGGGTTTCTTTTGCTCCATACACACAGTCAGTAATGCAAGTTTAAGAGTATTTTTCTATCTTCATAGAAAAAAACATTGTCCTTGGCATGCCTTCTGCCTCATCCAAAAGTTCAAGAGCCTTCTTTTCTATAGCCTGAGCATTCTTGCATGTTCATAAACAAATCCTCCGTGTAAAAATCTATGACAGACCTTGCAAAGCAGAATGTATACATGCAAGTGGGCCCATGTTTTTTAACATTGAGGAGTCATTGAAATCCTGTCCAATATACATGGTTTTGTCAATTTTTGAAAAAGCAAAATTTCCATAGGTTTTTCTGTTATACATTACTGAAGAATAGTTTGAGCACAAAATTTCTGTGAATATTTGTATAATGAGAGGGAGTGTACTGCAGGTTATTTGAACATAAGGAACTGTTAGTGAAATCTGATTTTTAAGGGTTAAATTCAAAGGTGCTCTGTACTGTTTTCCACATCTGCTCCTTGTAGAATTCTGACTTTGCTGCTGAGAAGACTGCATGTGAAATGCATGAGAGACAGATACAATACTGTCCATACTACAGGTAATCCTGATTAACAGTCTTCTCACCCTGACAGATACAAAGATAAACAGAATAAGCAGCTAATATGATAACTTTGAATCACAGTAGCTTCTTTTTATCTAATAAATCCCAGTTACAATAGCTGATGTTCATAACTTCGTGGGTTTATAATGGAAATATGAGACAAGAACTACAATTGAAAGGGAGGTAGCATAATCAGAGACACAATGCAAAAGATAAACCATCTTTAAAGTTTCTCAATCTTTTGAGAATCTGGCATTTAACTCTTTGATTTCTAGAAACAACTTAGAGAAATGTGTATTTCTATTCACAATTGGCTAGGAATATTAAATATTTAAAAGTGATGCAACCAGAGGCAGGGACACTGGGGCAATTAAAGTCCTTCAGTCCCCTTCCATTAACAGTGGCTAACCTTGGACATACCCAAGTATACTATGGGAGATAGACAATGCCTGTGCCTCAGTGCCCATTTAAACTGAGGTTTAAATGGCAAAACTTGATGGAGTCCCACAGCTCCCTGTAGCTCAGCATTGACCTGAGCTCCTGGGTTGGGCAAGAAAGTTGGGTTCAAAGCTGCTCTTGGAGAGGCAGCCTCGGGGCCCAGAGCTGCAGTTGACAAAATGCCTGTGTTTAACACCTCAGTCTGGAAACATCAAAAACTATGCATGGAAAAGTAAATAAAAACTGTTTTACAACTCTGTGTAGCTCCACTGATGCAGCTGAAGCAAATGGGTGGAATAGGAATGCTGAAGGACTGGGGTTTTTGTTAAATATTTCTAAGAAAGACTAAAGAGTTAGGAATAAATTCACATAGAAAAAATTGGGGCATGTTGTATATAGAGCCATCACAGGCTGTTTCGCTTTGCTCTGAAACAGTAGGAGCTCTGGGAATTTTGAAGTTTCCCAACTTTCAGGGATCTGTCTATGACACAAAACGCTTGAGCTAAAGAAGTGTTGGATTTGATAGCAAATGCTCTGTGATACTCAGTGGAACACCTATTTTGGCCAACAGCATCAACTTTGAAGATTAAATAATGCTGATCACCTCTCCAGAGTGATTTGACAATTTATCTTAGTTAATTGGGCTTCAGTTAAGGTTGAGGGATTTAGCTTGGCCTACGGCCCATCTGGATCAGAGAAGCCAACAAAATATCATTTAAAAATAAACGTACAAACTCCAATTTAGCTTTTGTGGAGGTCACACATGATTTGTTTTAGCTTAGCTTTAGTTTCTCATAATTTTGCTCTAAAAAATGATGCAACAATAACATTCAAACTTTTACAGAGAAACTTTTAAAAGAGATGTCTAGACATTCTCTGTTAGTTTTGGAGGATGATTTGCAGGTTTGGAAATTTTTATAAATAAAATAAACAATAGCACTCTCTCCCAAAGGTGCTTCAAAACAAATTTTACATGCTTGCACAATTTAAAAAATTTTCTGACACTAATATATCCTTAAAATTATGCTTTAATCCAAACCCTCCTTCCCTCCCACTTCTTTACAATACTCCCAGTGTCTCACAACATAAACAATAAAAACAAAAGTGACAATTAATTTGCTCTGCCACTTTCTTTGTTTCTTTTAATGGTGATATTTAGAGCCTCTGAGCAAATGAAGAAACACTTATCAAGATCTAGACTAATGCTTTCCAAGATGATCTGCAGAATCCCATAGATTATAGAGAATTTCCAGCTAAGAGTTTCATAACAGAAGTGAAAGATGATCTGCAGGAGTTTTTGAACAATGACAGTGATTATGAAGACATTTGGGAAAGAATGTTTGGAAAAATGTTTAATGACTGGTCAATCTTTGCCTGTGAAAAGGGTTTTGCTATGGAAAATGGGTTTTGGAAATGGCCAAAATCTGTGCTTCCTGCAGGAAATTACAGCTTTGCCCTGTGGGACTTGTACTGCGCCTTTGCAGCCTTGCCCAGGTTCCTCTGTCAGACTTCATATCCTCTTCAGGTATTACCAGGTTCCACTTTTTGCCACGGCAGTGCTGCAGCAGAGGTGTCTTGGCCAAAAGAAAAATCATAATTTCCAAGTCAATGTAAAAACCTCTTAAAACTCAGGATAAGAGTGTCCTTCTGTGACACTAATCTGAGACACTTCTGGCCTTCTGCTGAGGAAAGCTGACTGTCCATGAATTAAAGCATGGCTGACTGGAACACTGCTCAGAAGCTCTGAAAAACCGAGGTCTTTCAGATATGACCTGTAGAAAAACCAGGTCATATCTGGAAAGAGCTGAAGGTTAAATATTTAGGCTAAAAGTACTTTAAATGTTCTTATGATTGACTTTCAAACATTGCATTGACTTTCAGATTCGTATTTAGGTACTGACATGAATGGTTTCGTATTCAGAGCTCTTTCTTTGACCTGTAGTGCAGCTGCTTATTTAGACCCCTATTTAGATCGTAAGGGTAGGTTTAAGGTCCCAGGTTATTCTCTTCTTTCTGGTATCAGCTTATTAAAATAATTGCCAGATGCAGGGCAGAAAAGGTTTACCACATCTCTGGAACAAGGGTACAAGTGCTCTTTTCAGAAGGAGTTTAAATAATCTTTAAAAATTAATGCTGAGATTATATTATAAGATCATGCTTTAACCTAGGTGATTTTCTGTATGCCTGTCAGAGATAAAATACAAATATACAGATTGGAAAAAACATATGTGCTTTCTTTGAGGATTTAAAAGAGATTTAGAGAGTGAAGCACAGTGTATCCAAGTTTTCCTGCTGCAGCTGAAATCTCACTGTTCTTGGCTTCCTAGCAACAGTGCCTTCCTAACTCATGCCTGGAGACAGTACAGATACAAATCAGTCTATCATTTGGCATATAATTGATCAATCTATTGACACTCTTTAGAACTGTTCTATATCTTCTAGCAAAGATATGCAATGGCAATAGCAAGTACCAACACCATGCAAACAATATGGAAAATGACATTTTTTGTTGTGATTGGCATATCCTGTCTTGTTCTGTCTTTCTTCCTCCCTCAGAATACCTTGAATGATTCAGAAACCATGGGTGTCCAAAAAAAATCCCTCCCCTGAAAGAAAAACCTCAAAGGCAGCAGTGCACTGCTGTCCTCCTCACCTTCTTAGGACATTTCACTGTATCACCTCCCTGTCATTAATGCAGGACTCTGTGCTCTCACCCTCACACACAGTTCCTCAGAATCACACTTCCCCACCCCACCATGCCTTACTGACTAATATCATCTCTGTCTCCTTTAAAATTTCCCCCACACAGTCAATCAGTTATGGCAAGGTTTCCAGAATAGATCTTCAGGTGCAGATTTGGTGGGAGGAAACTGTATTTCTTCTACACCTATTTCAGTTTACCTTTCACTTTACCGATGCAACTCTGAACTGTCCCATGACACTAGATATCTGGGATACTGTCTTCTCTCTGATTTTTGAGTACAGGAAGGCAATTCTTCTCTCTCTTGTCCCCTTCACAGCTGCACTCCCCACTGCTCCTCTAGTTTCATTATGGGAAATCTACAGATAATAATTTTAAATTTAAGTTTTTAACTTTTAACTGGATTAGTTCATTGAGATGAATCTTAAGAGGAAGCAATTTAGTACACATTAGACTGATGAACTGATGATGAACTTGATCACAAAGATGCTGTCTTAAATTGTATGTTTGCACAAGCTTGGGTGGGCCGTAGCTATATTTTTCAGCCCATTTTTAAAATGAAAGCAAAAAATTATTATTGTTACATTCACCTTACTTTCCATGGATCAGATTCTAAATCAGCCTAGCCTTGCATTCAGCTTCCTTGTCAACCCTGTCTGCCCTTGAGAGTTATTATCTTTTATTGTCCTTTCTTCAGACTGTAAGATTTTTGAGAATCTTTTCCTCATATGTTTTTGCTTCTTCATAGAAAAACATTCACATTTATATAGAGTTGTCTCTATTACCTTTCAGATTTATGCACAATTCAAATAGCTCACACAGCTGAATATAAACAAACCAAACCTAAACAACCGTCCCAAAACCAACCAACCCAAAAACAAACACCACGCCAAACCAAAACCCACAAAGAAACAAGAAGATGTGGGGATAAGGCAGGTATTTTCCTTCTCATGGGCGTTTTTAACAGCTACCAGCATACAGTTTAGTTTACAAAAGCCTCTTCTAAATTTGAGAATGGCAAAGCCTCTTGGCTGTTGTTGGGGATATTAGAGATACATTCGAAAGTGGTCAAGCAAAGAATAACATACAGTATGGCTTAATGTCTTCTCAGGGAAGTGGGTGTAGAATATCAATTCTGCAAGTTATTTTATATTCTCTGTTCTCAGTTCCGTTCTCGCGACCAAGAGTGGTAAGAGAATTTCCAGTCAGGGGCATTTAAGTTCCATGCTAAACAATCCCTTTAAGGTCTATACATCAGGCTATGTAGGAATGAAAAGTATCCATGGTCAGGCTTTAGATAACGTATTTACGTAAGATTGATATTTTTAGCTTTGCTTTGCAATGGCTGAGGAATTTTAAAGTCCCTGGGCTTTTATTTTTAGAACTACTTGACAAATGACTTAACAATTCAACAGATATGCTGTGAAGTCATCCACGACTTCAACTGAATTGTTCATCCATGTTTGATGCTCATGCCAGAGCCTCTGTACTTATAACTATTGTGTCTTCACGTAGAGGACAGAGTTCAACTGCATATACATAACTTTCAGATATATATCTCACTCTAACACTGGTTGGAGAAACCTGCTGGGATGGTTGGCGAAAGTCTGGAAGATGGATATCACTAGCCAATCTGCAAATACCAAAGAAACAGGGCTTCATGCTGAATGGCAGAAGTGGCTGTCAAATTACAGGGTGCCCAGAGTCCAGTTAGGAGGGAAATCCACATGAGCTGACACTGACTCATGACATGTCTTGTTTTTCAAGATACTGTGTTCATGAGATTTTACTGCTTTAAAAAAATTCTTGTCTTGAAGAGCCATAATGGGGACTTTCCATTCATGAGTTAAAAAGTTAGCTATGCAAGTAGGGTCCTACTGAAGCCATGGAGACAGCTTGCACTAAGGAGGTTCCCCAGCAGGAGTTAATACTCCATCTCTAGTTCCTGAATGAATAGTAATTCTAAAGGCTGAATAAATATCCTGCAGTTTATGTCTCAGCTTTTCGATACTATTCTAATACTGTCCACAGTGTTACAGCTTTCATGCCAGGATTCCAATGAAACTTAAAACTTTTTTTCTTTAGAAAACAGAATCATGTTAGTATGAATGAAGGTCCAGAATCATTCATTACTTCTGCTTTTATTGATTTTAGAGAGAGATTTATGACCTTGGCTTTTTCTTTGTTGTTTTTTTTTTCCCCAAGTGATAAGGCTGCATGTATAAAAGAGTAAACCCCTCAAAATGTCAAAAAAGTTTTCTCAAGCTATCAGTCATGGAAAATGTACAGCAAACTAAATTGGTTACAATGCAGCAATGTCAAAACAGAATTCAGTTTATTCACAATTTAAATACATTACATGAATTTAGAGTTCCATCAGAAAAAATAATTGTTGTTTTCATTAAAGTAGCAGAGCAAAAAGTCCAAAGATTTGCCATCAAACCCAGAGAGCATGTGATGCTCTAAAGAAATATGAAAACAACCAATCTAGCTGCAAAGATTACTACTATTGCAGAGATGACCCCCACAAGGTCATCTGTGAAAATCTGACCCAAGATAGGGAAGAAAAAGGTCAAAATTTCAAGTCATAACATTTCTAGAACTTCTGTTTACTCCTGAGCAATATTTTGAAGGGATTTTTAAATTACTTTTAAGATTTCTGCTTTTTCTTTGATCCTAATATGGTAACTTCTTGATCAAGGCATTATTCTAAGATGAATGTAGGAAATGATTGCAGTTGTAGTAGGGGCTGGGTGCAGCAATAACTGTACACTATAACGGTATTGTAATCAGATAAAGGAACAGACCGACATTCCCTCATTCTCTTCTGCTTTTTATCTTGATGCCTGAAGTTTTTCACATC
Organism: Gymnorhina tibicen; assembly: GCA_013399875.1. Lineage (NCBI taxonomy): Eukaryota > Metazoa > Chordata > Aves > Passeriformes > Artamidae > Gymnorhina > Gymnorhina tibicen. Next base: position 4,144,727 of record VXAZ01004522.1, read on the forward strand.
TTTCTGGATTTTTTAAACTGCATTTGAAGTACTGCAGCCAGATTTGGGACACCAAATAAGGGAAAGCTTTCAGTAAACTGGAGCAAGTTCAGTGGAGGGACACCAGTTCGGTCAGGGCTTGAGCAGTTGCTCTGTAAGGGGAGTCTGTGGTTTCAGGACTGGCTTGGCCTGGAGACGAGATGGCTTTGGGAGCCATCCCCCCAACAGCAGCCCCTGGTACCTGCAGTGGGGTTATGGAGAAGATGGAACTGGGGTCTTCAAAGTGGTATGTGGTGGGAGGATGAGACACAACAGGCACAAGCTGGAAGAGGAGAGATTTTGACTGCATAGACCAACTTAATAGCTAACTGGATGAAAGGAATGCCATTTTCAATGCTTATAATAATTCCAGTTGGCTCTCTTGAGTCTTAATTAAATTTGGACAAGTAAAGCTAAAATCATTGCTCTTGCAGTGTTGCAGTTAGCCGAGTCTATGCCTCTGTGCTATGACAGAAATATAGTTCATTCTAAAAGTAGGCAGTCTAAAAAACCGAGAAAAAAAAATGGGCTAGCGTTCCATGATAAATCAAAGGGATCTGGAAACTATGCCACCCATATCTGGACTGTCTTCATCTGACCTGCTGTCTGTAAATCTGCTATCTGCCTCAAAACGTCTGTTTTAGAAAAAGCACAAGTAAATTATACACAGTCTGACCACTGAAAAAAAGCAAAACTCCCCCTATTCATATATTTGAAGGTAAGTTTTAACTTGAAAAGGATCAAGTTTAAGAGCTGAACTAAAAAGGAAGTGATTAAGTTGAAAGTAATAAAAGCTATAAGGTCTAATGTGTCCAGAATGAATATTTTTTATCAAACCTGTAGTCCTGTTATTGTTTGTTTATAAGTCTCCAGTACACGCATTTTTTTTCAAATATTTCCAAAACAAAAGGAACTCGTAATTTGGGATTTAGAAGATTAAAATGCAGTTATGAGATAGGACCTCCCCCACTGCCCCAAAATTAATCAGGAAAAAACCATGATAAACTGATAGTTTGGAAGAATAGATGTAGCAAAAGTGATTTAGAGACTGACATCACAAGCTTAAGTGTTTTTATCAAATGCATTGGAAATGTAAGCTGGCAGAAGGAACTCAAACTTATTATTTTAACAGAATTTAACAGCCATACTATTCTAAATCAGTGTTATTCCTTTACCTAGGGAATGACATCAGATGTTTTATCACATACTCCACTTTACTGAATCCAAAAGAGGACTTTCACGTCACCAAATGGCTCTCTTGTGGTGGGCAGGGGATGAAGAAGAAGCTGGAAAATTTACAATTTGAATTGAACTTCTCTGAATTTAACCATGTTAGAACAAGTCCAAAAACTCTTTACTGATACAGTAGTATTATGCAAAGACCAGGGTGAAGTTTCATCTGTGCTGCTTAGCATCTGCTAGGTTGTATTCTTCAGACCAAGCACATTCCCAGACTTTCTGTCCATCAAGGAGAATGAACCCACTTACATGAACAGCTTTTTATCATGGGAGACTTGCAGAAATTAAAGAATATGGGAAAACCAGTGGTAACTGTCATGGAGCAGCAGTTTGCTAACTCAGGAAAAATGATAATCACCATGTTTGGCAAGGATGATGGCCAGTGAATTCTATTCAGTTATCTTTTCACTGAACTGAGTGAATAAGTTCCGGGAACCTTAGGCAGCTTTAGAAGGGACTTGGACCACTGATCTTGGAAGAGCTGTCCAGACCTTAGAAAAGTGGAGGATTTTACCCTTATTCATATTCAGATTCTGTGAAAGATGAATATGGGTGCTCTGTTTCTGAATCCAGGTCAGCCTGTGAATGCTTCTCATTTACCCTTCTTACTTTACATCATCCTTCTTCAGGCAGAGGGAAATAACAGTAGATCATCTTTGGCAAATTGTATACAGGGCTTGTAATTAGAAGAAAACTTCTGAAGTCAAGATTGCTTCAAACCTCTCAAGCATTTTATGAGGTACTTAAAATGAGATTACAGTGATCATCATCAATATGCCATTTTAATATCTAAGAAAAATGGTCATGTAGTCAGTTTGATAACTATTCCAGTTGTTCAAGACTGCTCAGATTTAAATATATCCTTAGGAGGCACAAGCTTTTGCATATTTAAATGCAGGTCTTCTTTGCCAAGGAAACACCATTATTGTCACTCATAATAAAGTGATGGCCATTTGCAATATGTTTTATCCTCAAGTAGCAGTGTAATAACAGCACAATTTTCTTACTGATGAACAATAAGCAGCCATACAGAAAATTTTAATTTGATTGAAACTAAAGTTTTGTGGGAGAAACTAACACCCATTAATTTTCTACCTAGAACATGTGGGTAGATATGTGTAGTCAGAAATCTATACTGTTTTCCTCCCTTCACTGAATCCATATAATTTCAAATTACTCCCATTACGTATTACTAATGGGATTAGAGATGTTCCAGGCAGGATCAGGAGCTGGTCAAGATAGGGATTATGTGAACACACAGGAAAGTTGGTTACTGCTGTAGACGTGTCAATACAGGGGTCAGCTGTAACCTAGGAAAAAGCCTTGGATCAACAGTCAGTTCTCAGGGGGGTTGCATGGCTGTGATTTTGCTGGATGGCAATAACACTTAACCATCTGCTGCTGAATCTGTCTTCTCTGAAGTGGAGACCTATCCCTTGAGGACAGATTGTGGACGAGGTTGTGAAACTAATAAATTCTATATATGAGTCCAAGTTGATGGATACAAAGGAGAAGATCTTGACTGAGACAAATGTAATACCTCATGAAGACTTTAAACCTTCAGTAGACCTATCAGTAAGACACTGTCAATGGACACTGAGCATTTCAAATAAGTTTTCACAATAACTCTGTGTAAAAGATGCTCAAAAGACCAAATTACAATCTCACTCCTCACTCCCACTCTGCTGAAGGAAGGGGAAGCTCTACATTTGCTGTATTTGGCAAGAGTCAAGCATAACTTGCTCTCAGTTGATTTACCAATTTGATTTATCAAACTTGAAATGAGATGGTGCAATCTTGACGCATTTTCAATCAAACATCATCAAGAACTTGGCCCAGCTCCCCTTGAGCGATCCTGATGGGCTGCCTTAGATTAAGGGCACTCTTTTCTTTGGCAAAGAATTTCATACTGTCTTGTATTACAAATTGGAAATGCCACAAGATTCTGAAATCCTTTGTGAATCTACCATTCTCTGTCCAATTCTGCTTTCTGCTCTGTGTACACTGGCTGACAGCCAACAAGAGATTTCCTTAGACTGGAAAAGCCTTTGCCAGCTGGATTCACCAGCTCCATGGTTTGCTTGTACTATTAGAGTGGCACAGCAGGCCTCCAAGGCTGGTGAGAAAACTGGTCTTGAATCTCCAAAGAAAAAAGAAGGGAACGTCTCTGTAGGACTTTTTTTTGTTTTTATTTTAACAGATGGTGATAAAAGTCAGAACTTGCCCACTGACAATCTTTGCCATCTATTTTTATCAGAAAGGAACTTCTAAAGACCAGATAATTTTAGAAAGAGAGTATTTCAAAACAACTATGAAAGGAATTTCTGGGGCCACGGTATCAGAGGAGAAATGGTGGCCAAGGCTATAAAGCTCTTCTCTTTTTAGCACTTCTCTTCTCTTTAGGACTATGCAAAGTTGAATCCAGCCATGGCCTGTATGTGGCTGTATGGCTGGACACGCTGCCACACCTGCCAATGCCATAGCTATGTGATTAGCTGACACTCCTGTTAATTCTTTACCTATTCTTGAAGCTCCACTGTAGAACGATTTTAAGTGAGCAGACCAAGCACTTCAACTAATACTGTCCGTATTACTTGTCAACAAACAGGTGTTTTGCAAGCAATTTCCCAAAAATGTCATTGTCACATTGTGCATTAATTATCCATGCAGTTACTCGTGTCACAGGACACATCCCAAGTCTAAAATGGAACCTATTTTCATAAGTAACTTAAGGGATCAGCAGGTTCAAAAAAACTGACTGAGGTTCTGAAGTTTGGAACGTGGCTATCCTGCCACTGCCAAGTTCTTATTTTGTTCACTCATATACAAATTCTGACTAGAATCAAAAGCACACTGAAATCATGTGAGAGAAAAGCTGATTGCACCACACCTGTATCTCCAGGGAAACAGAGAAAACTCTACAGAAAGGAAGGGAAGGAGAGGAAAGTACTGTGACTTCAACCCAAATCTGTAGACTCCAAAGACTGGAATTCAAGTCTTTGGTACCAACACTTTTGGAAAAGTCTTCTGCATTATCCAGACATTGAAAGCTTGAATATCAAAGAAGAAAGTGAAATACCAGTGGGTAAAACAGTGCTCTGTGGGGTCTTTTATACTCTCCATTCTGCAGGATGCAACATAGGTATCCAACAGTTATTACTTTAAATAAAAAACAGAGAAGGAGGTCTGTGAATAGTTGATTTGTATAGACACAGAGTTATCCAGGACACCCAGACTACCTGTACAAGTGCAAATTAAATATATGTGGCATATACATGAAACCAATTCCTATGGCAGGAATTAGCCAAGAAATGTGGTTCTTTTCTGGTCCTGCAAGAAGGTCTGAAAGTGTTTAGCCAGAATAGTTTTATAAAGCCAAGTTCAATTTAGGCACACAGGAGCTGAGAAACCCATACAGTGGTTCTTTGCCTGGGATTACTTTCTAGTCTTCAGTGACTTGTGTGTCAAGGACTTCCCAAGCCAGAAGTAAAGCCTTTGTGCCCAAGGTAGATGTGAGGCCTCTTCTGTCCTATGCCCTTAGTACGGGAATCATTACATAAACAGTTCCTCCGTGTCCTAAACATACACTTTTAGGTTATTTGGTGCTATGAAAAAACATAATTAAGCTAAATGTAGAAATTTTTCTTGTTTTTTAAAATTCAAGGTTGAAGTGGTGGCTATCCCCCAAAGGCTCTACTTTGTGAGTGGAATTAAACTCTGTTTCTGGGAGAAAAGAAATCATGCATTGAAATACTCCAGTAGACACCATTACCTGGGCATGGCATGAGGGGTGGGGACTTGTAGCAGATCTGAAGGAGCATTCTAGAATTTCTGTTTCCATTCTTGCTTTTCAACTCTGCAAGAAGTTCATTTAATGTCCTCACTTCATGGAGGATGATGGGATTAGGTGAGAGGTAGAGAACAATATAATATTTGAAGGAATATTCTGGCATTTTGTATTTCCATTCTTGCCTTTCAACAATGTGAAATGTTATTTTAATGTCATTCCTCTGTGGAGATCAAACGTTGCTGGAGAAGCACTGTTCATCAATTTTCACTGTTCTATTGAGCCTACTGTGGTACAAGGAAGATTGTGTTTAGTAAACTTCCTTATCTCAACCTATGAGTAATTTTCCACCTTTTTTTTTATCCCTTGTGCAATTTGGGGAAGGGAATGATAGAGCACCCTGGTGGACGTGTGGTGCCCACCCACCACAGCTCTCTGGTCAAGTTCATGAGAACGGACAAGTTTTGTCATGATTTTGAGTGACAAGTTTTTAAATGCCCAGTTTTGCTACTAAGTCATGGGTTATTGTGATGGTTTAGGCCAA